>CAUYUJ010019616.1:187800-282800 GCA_963575745.1 Prorocentrum cordatum
GATCATGAGCCTGTCGCCGATCTATCCGCGATGCATCGCCGATTCCAGGTCGATGCTTCTCCCACGAAGCGTTCCCCCTCGCTCCTCCTCTTCCTCGCAGCCGAGACGCCGCGAGGGGAGATCTCCCCACGCTCCGCCTGGCGCCTCCATGCCCTCAAGTCTTTCCTGTCCCTCCACAGGGGGAATGTTCAAACATAGTCACAAAACAGTCTGGGGAGGATATGTTTTGACTATGTTTGGCCATTTTGGAGTGTTCCCTGGCTATGTCTTAGCTCTCGTCCAAAATCCGCCTGTAGGGGGGACATGCCCGACCTGACCCTTCCCCCAGCGCGCGGCCCGCTCTCGTTTTGCACGGGGCTCGCCGTCGGTGTCGCCGCGGACGCCGTCCATGTGAGGCAGCAGGCCAGCTGCCCAGCTGCGGGCCGCTGCCGCTTTCGGACAACACGTGTGGTTGGGCATCGTGCCCATCTTTTTCGGTGCCCTTTTCGGGTGCCCAACCATTGTCGGGAACTCTTGGATGGCGTGTCGCTCCGCCAGTTCTGGCCCATACCACGCTTTCGGCGCGGCACGCTATTCACCACCCAGTCCCCAGGCTTCTACGTCCCGAGCCTTTCCGAGCTGCCCGCCCCGCGGAGCGGAGCAGCACGCTATCCTCTTGCAGGGCACAGCGTGTCGCAGAGGCCGCCGTACGCAGTACGCAGTTCAATTGCATCTGCGGGGGACTTGGCCTGTGCGATCAACGGCGGTACTTCCTCGTATCCGACGTGAGTTCGGCGCGGATTCAATGTGTAGTAGGCGTCAATTCGACGCGGATCCGACGTGGACTTAACACGGGTTCGACGCGTTCGACGTGGAGTTGACGCGGACAGCGGCGCGGTATGATGCAGTGTACGAGTAGGGGTGTGCGGGTGCCTTGGCCAGGGCCATGATGTTTCCCCGGATCTCATGGACCCCTAACCTTTCAATGCGCTCCCTCCCCCCCCCTCGTCCGCGCACATGCCACAAGCCACGAGTTGCGACCCCTCCCTCTTAGACGCCCCCCTCGTTGGGCGTTCCTGACCTTACGGCTCAGTCCTCTTGTCGTTGTCGCAAGTTGCTCTCGGAGTTCGTCGGCCGATCGCGAGCATGTCCAGGCCATTCGCTGAAGTTAGTTCCTATTGTTTAACCGTGGGCTCTGGCGATTTTCAGCGCCGTCCTGCTTCATAAGCCGAAGAGGCTACCAGTTGCTTTCTTTTTCTGGGTCGGGCCGACACCCAGTCCTCTTCAATTTCCTCTTCCGCGCTCCTCCTCCTGCCTCCTCCTCCTGCCTCCAGGAATCGCGGAAGCTGAGAGCAGGTCTGCCACCGCCCCCTCCTCGTTCTCCTCCTCCTCGTCCTCCTCCTCCTCCTCCTCCTCTGACCCTCTGGAAGCCTTCGTGCTGCTCTGGCAGGTTCCAGCATATTGCAGGTCTGCGCTGCTGATGTTCCTTGTGGACCATCCTGTGACCGCCCCAGGGACCCTCCTAGGATCCTCTTGTGGCCTCCCTGCGACTCTGGCCGTGCCTAGCCCAGAACGACCTCGTTCTGAGCGGTGTGGACCACGATGGCTCCAGGCCGTTCGGACCGTTGGGCCACCGTACCCGACAGAGCGGTGGCTCCAGGCAATTGGGCCCATTGACGCGGTTAAGGCGCCCCAGAGCAATTTGACTTGAGCAGATCCATTCTCCAGCTGAATATAATTGATACCTTACTGGGACCTGCTTCGAAACTAAGTAGAAGAGAGCAGATCCCATACACAACTGATTCCAAGTGGATTCCGATTGGGCTCTAGTACGAATCTGATTGACATGGAGCAGGTCCCAGGCCCAGCTGATTCAAATTGCATCCTTATTCTAAGTTATTTGGAACTGGGCAGATCCCAGACCCAGCTGATGCCAATTTGATTCCCATTGGGATATCATCAGAATCGAATTGGAACGGAGCAGATCTCAGATCCAGCTGATTCGAATTGGATTCCGATTGGGATCAATTTAGAAGCTAATCGGAATGGAGCACATCCCATATCCAGTTGATTTGAAGTATAGCGCCTGTGGAATTCACTTTGAATATACTTGGAATCCAGCAGATCACAGATCCAGCTAATTCAATTTGAAATCCTATGAGGGTCTAATCATAATCGAATTCGAATGGAACTGTCCCATATCCAGCTGATTACAATTGGATTCCGATTGGGACCTACTTAGGAAGCACTTGGAATGAAGCTTATCCCAGATCCAGTTGATTCCAAGTCTATCAGAATTGGACTCCAATTCGAGTTCAATTGGAATTCAGCGGATCACAGATCCAGCTGATTACAATTTCATTTCGATTTCAATCTAAGTCGAGTCTGACTGGACTTGAGCGGATCCCGAATCCAGCTGATTCTTGTTGGATTCCGATTGGAATCGAATGTGAATTGTGTTAGACCGGAGCATATACCAATCCAGCTGATCCTAGTTGGAACCCGGAATGAGAACACAGCGGAACCATGACGACTAGGAAAGATGGATGAGCAGGCACGGATGAAATGAAGGGAATGATCAGTAAGAGCACATATGAAAAGATTACGCACCGATGCAATATGAGTGGGTGTTTTGTTGGGAGGGATTGCGCACCTATGCATGTATGTATGCATGTATGTATGCATGCAAGAGTTATGAATGTATGTGTTAATGCATGTGTGTCTGTCTGTCTGTCTGTCTGTCTGTCTGTCTGTCTGTCTGTATGCATGCATGCATGCATGCATGTTTGTATGTATGCATGTATGTATGTATGCATGCATGAGTGTATGTATGTACGTTTATGTAGGTAGGTAGGTCAGTAGGTAGGTAGATAAGTACGTATGCATGCATGCATGGATGGGTGGATGGATGGGTGGATGGATTGATGGACGGATGCAGGTATGCATGTACTCATGTGTCCTTCTAGATGTAGTTGTGTAGCTCCGCATACGCGTATTTCACATTCCGTGCTGGGCTTCAGCGTCTGGTGGTCCCCCGTCGCGGCCCGATGGAAGCAGCAGGGCGACCTGACGGAGACGAGAGAGCGCCACGACGGCGGCAAGGCGCGCGTGCGCACGCTGTCGCAGAAAGGCAGATTCGGAGGGCGTGTGGAGAAGGCGGGTCGCCCAGCATGTGCCGGCAAGCGCACACATGCATCGTCGGGAGCCTTGAGACGGGGGTCAGCCAGAACGTCGAATCTTGCAGGATCCTGCAAAGCCAGGGTTGCATTGACCCACGCTAGCGCGCCCGTATCTTGCAGGATCCCGCAGGATCTTGCAGGCTGCTGCAAAGCCTGGTCAGCCCAGATTTGCATTGACCCGGGTCAGTGCGTCCCCGACAGTGACCCGTTGTTCTTTCGGAAAGTGCGTCAACGATTACAGCAGTGTCCGTGCGTATACAGCAAGTTCGACGTGAAGCTTTAACAGCGCCTTTGGTATGACAGCACGGTTGTCGCGTGTCCTCCGACTCTGAACGTATTGATATATCGACGACGATTACGGCGAATCGCAGCCGCCTCCTGCCTTTTAGGATACGCTGATGTGGCCAAACGTTTGTGGAAAGTTTGGCCACGCTATTGGGAGCTTCTTGGGTCATTCTTGGGGTCTCCTGGGAGCTTCCTGTGGGTCTCTTGCAGACCATTCGGGGGCCTTATTTTTAGAAATCTGTGGCCGAATTACAATGTTCCTGGCACGTCTGACGCCGTCAGCGCTGGCTTGGGAGCCACTTTGGGCTGCCTTGGGGCCCTCTTGGAGCGCTTCAGGTTCGTCTTGAAAGCTATCTTGGGCGTGTAGGAGGCCTCTTGGGTCGTCTTGGAGCCCTTTTTATGGCCGTCTTGGGAGCTTGTTGGGCCGTCCTAGGGCCATCTTGGAGGCCTTGGGCGATCTCAGGCCAATCTTGGGTTGCTCTTGGGCCGTCTTTGGCCGTCGAAAGGCAGTTTTAAAGCAACTACCACAATTCTCCAAAACCTACGGAAAATCAATGCATCTGCAATCTTCAGGCCTTCCTGGAGTTCCTCTTGGACGCCTCTTGGGCCGCCTTTGGGGCATCTTTGGCGCTTCTGGAGCCGTCTTGGGCTCTCTTGGACAATCTAGACGGTCTTGGAGGCATCTTGGGATCGTCTTGGAGACTGTCCCGGGACTATCTTGGGCGCTCTTGGGGCCATCTTGCCCGTCTTGCAGGCAGCTTGGAGGCCATCTTGGGCCATCTTGGGCCGTCTTGGCCGTCTCGAAGGCGATTTGGGCTACGAGGGGTGGATTTTGGGGAGCTTTCCGGGAGGCCGGCGGGCGGGCTGGGCCGAAGCCCCAGGAGGAGTTCTTTAGAAGAGAACCAACACCCACCAGACATCCAGCGCGCAATCAAGAGGGGGCGGCGGATCGAAGACGCCTACGTAGGCTGGTTTACGGCGAATCACAGCTGCCCCCTGCTTTAGGAATCGCCCATGTGGCCGAGGGTTGTGGCAAGGGCTCTGCCAAGCTATCGGACCATGTGTTCCCCCAACCCGTTGGGGAACACTTGGGGGAGGATGGCGGGGAAGATCCGCAGGAGGAGGATGAGGAGGAGGAGGAGGAGGAGGAGGAGGAGGAGGAGTAGGAGGAGGGGGCATCTTGGGAGCCTCTGGGTGCACTCTTTGGGCCTCCTGGGAGCTTACTGGAAGCCTCTTGGGGGCCTCCTTGGGCTTCCTTGGGCCTCTTTGGGGCCTTTGGGGGCCTCTCGGGAGCCTTCTTTGCCGTCTTAGGACATTCCTGGCCCGTCTGACGCCGTCTCGGGGGCCTCTCTGGGCTGACTTGGGGCCCTCTTGGGGTGCTCCAGGGCCGTCTTGGAG
This sequence comes from Prorocentrum cordatum, assembly GCA_963575745.1. NCBI lineage: Eukaryota > Dinophyceae > Prorocentrales > Prorocentraceae > Prorocentrum > Prorocentrum cordatum. The sequence goes on from CAUYUJ010019616.1 coordinate 192,642, forward strand.
GCCATCTTGGGCGTCTTGGAAGCCTCTTGGGCCGTCTTGGGGCCTTCTGGGGGCCGTCTTGGGGGCTCTTGGTCTGTTCTGGGGCCATCTTGGATGCTTCTTGGGCGACCTTGAGGCGATTGAGCCGTCTCGGACCGTCGGAAGGCCGAAAGGAAGCAAATGCCACAATCGTTCAAAAACTATGGAACATCAATGAGTTTGGTCTCTTCGGGCCTCCTGGAAGCCCTCTTGAAGGCCTCTTGGGCCGTCTTCGAGGCCTCTTGGGTGCCTCTTGTGCCGTCTGGGGCCATCTTCGAGCCATTTTGGGCCGTCTTGGTGGCCTCCTGGCCCGTGTGAAGCCGTCGGAGACCGTCTGGGGGGCCTCTCTGGGCCGACTTGGGGTCGCCTTGGGGTGCTCCAGGGCCGTCTCGGAGGCCATCTTCGGAATCTTGGAGGCCTCTGGGGCCATCTTGGAACCTTTTCGGGGGCGTCTTGGAGGCCTCTTGGGCCGTTCTGGGGCCATCTTGGAAGCCTCTCGGCGATCTTGGGGCGATCTTGTTGAGCTCTTGGGCCGTCTCGGGCCGTCGGAAGCCCTGCAAGAAGCAAATACCAACCTCCTTCAAAAACCACAGGACAATCAATGATTTTGGCCTCTTCGGTCGGGCTGTGATGGAGGACCTCTTGGAGGCCGTTTGGGCTGTCTTGGAGGCCTCTTGGGGGCCTCTTGGGCCCTCGTAGGCCTTCTTGAAGCCATCTTGGGCCGTCTTGGGTGCATCTGGAGGCCATCATGTGCTCTCTTGACGCCATCTTGGCCGTCTTGGAGGCATCTTAGAGGCCATCGTGGGCCATCTCGGCCGTCTAAGAGGCATCTTGGAATACATTGTGGGTTATCTTGGGCGAGAAAGGCATTTACATGTACATTTTCCGGGTGGCTTGCGCGCTGGGCCGAAGCCCCAATGGGGATTTCTAGAAGAACCACGAACCTTTTGAACATTGGCACGACAGGCACCCGTGTGGCAAGCCAACAGGGGGCGGCGGATCGAAGACGTTTTCGCATGCATATACATACATGCATGCATGCATACATACATACATACCTACGTGCATACATCCATACACACTTACATACATACATACATATACACATAAACATACTTTCATCCATGCATACACACATATCTACATACGTACATACATACATACATACATACATACATACATACAAACATACAGACAGACATACATACATACATACATACATATATGCATACACACATGCATACATGCAGACATACACACATACAGACACACCTATACATACATACATCCATCCGTCCATACATACATACATACATACACACAGCCATACATACATACATACATACATACAGACGCACCCATACAGATCTGCATAGATACAGACATCCATACATACATACATATACACAGTCATTCATACAGACATACAGACAGACAAGCATGCATGCATACATACATACATACATACACACGCATACCCACCTACCTACCTACCTACCTACCTACCTACCTACATACCTACATACATACATACATACACACATACACACATACACACATACACACATACATACATACATACATACATACATACATACATACATACATACATACATACATACATACATATATACACACATACACATACATACATACATACATACATACATGCATACATATATACATGCATGCATGCATACATGCATACATGCATACATGCATACATGCATACATACATATATACATACATACATTCACACATACATACACATACACACATATATTTACACACATACATACATACATACATGCATGCATACATACATACATACATACACACGTACGTACGTACGTACGTACATACATACACATATCCATGCACGTATGTATACAATCAAACATACAAGCGCACGTAAAGGTATAGTAGTGTATCCAATGGGCTACGGCACATCTCGCCACCGTGCGTAGGTTGTAGGTCAGAAGCCGCTTGGATGCTTACGGGAATCTCGTGGGGGGCCTCCCGGAAGCCTCTTGGTGGCGGTCTGGGAGGTCCTGGGGCTTCTCGACGCTTCTTGGCGGGTTCCTGGGCCTGTTGGGCGCTTCTAGGGGGTTCCTTGGAGGCCTGCTGGCGATCGCGGAGGTCATCTTGGGGCGGAGAGCGCAGAATGTAGAATGTCGCTTCGAGCTCCTCCACTTAGGGGTCCTCTTGGGTCCCTTTTGGGGCCTCCTGGTTCATCTTAAGCCCCTGTCGGGCCGTGTGGGGGCCCTCTTGGGACGTCTTGGGGCGATCTTTCCATTTTGGGGCGTTGGAAGCCCGAAGAGGCGGGAACGCTAAAGCCTTTCAACCATCAACGGGGAATCTATGATTTTAGCCTCTCAGGGCCCTTTCGGAGGGCTCTCTTGGAGCCCTTTTGGGGCCTCTTGGGGGCTCTTGGGTTGTCTGGAGGGCATCACGGGCAGTCTTGGGGCCGTCTCGGGGCGCTCTTGGACCCTCTTGGGCGCTTGAAGGCAACCCTGTGGGTCCTCCAAGCCGTCTTGGGCCGGGTCACCGTCCAGGAGTCCCACGCGAAACACCCCAGCAGCGCTTGGCAGCGCCCAAGAAGCTGTGAGCCTGGCGAAACTCCATTTCGTTCCAAAGGAAAGGTGGCGGATTGTTTATAAGTATCAGAATCGTTTGTCAGGGGCAACGTATCTTTGGGCTGACGAGCGTTATCCAAATACCAAGGAAGGACCAGCAGTGTGACCGATGCTTTCTCTTACAGCGCTCCTGCTGGCAGCTGGTAGCCACACAAGTTTCTCATCGCTCCAGCGCCGCGATCGAAAGTCAGCGCCGCTGAAGTCCTTCTTCGTGTTGGCTCAAGCAGGATCGATCAGCGGTTCCGTGACGAATATTTGTCCCCCCTAGTGGCAGGCCGTCCAGAGGCCAGAATGAAGCATGGGCCCCGATAGAAACCCTGAGTGGTGTGGTGGGGCACAGACCGATCCAGGCTCATCACATTCAATACCCTGAATTGGAGACATGTTTGGGCTCGGAAGGAGCTCGCTGTTGCTTAGGTCTTAGGTCCTTCCAGTTGGTTCTCCATCGCCCGTCGTGCACCCAGGCGCCTGCGGGGCCAAGCAGAGGCCTCGCTCCTTGTGCGTTCGGTCTGGTAGCTGGCAGCAGCTTGACTGCGGTATATAGTCTACCACAGTCTATCGTGTTTTGCGTTCGGCTCCCTCACTCTAAGAATGAGGGGAGCCGAACCTGGCCCCCCGACGTCGTGATTTGTTTTTTAACCATGGACCCTCAGAGTTCTAGACCCCGGGCCACTTTTCCACCTCTTCTAATCCGAGTCGGCTGCTGACGGCCCCGCGGCACGGGGACGGGCACCTGGAGGCAGAAACGCGGCCGATGCGAGCATGCCTGGGGCATCACCTCGACTGCACTACAGATCATCAGCGAGCGCGGGGGGGAAGATAGAAGGAACTGGCTTGCTCAGAAGGCGGCGGGGCTTCTTAGATTCAGTCGCGTTTTCTGAGAAGTTGTCTGCGTTTTCGGGGGAGGCTCAGACAGCTTCTCAGAAGGCCCGAGCCGTTCGAGGCTTCTGAGAAGGCCCGCCCCTTCTCACTTCTTCCCCTAGGCTCGACACCGAATAGAGCGAGGGAGTGGAACGATCTAGACCCGCGAGGGCCCCCGGATTTAGGAAAAGGACAAGAATCGTTCGTCTTGACTCTGCTCACGACGCGAACATGCCTGTGGCAGTGGCTCGACTGCGCCACGGAGCGAGGGGGCCGAGCGGTCCTGCACCGCCCTTGGGTCCATGGCCGCAGCGGCCGCGCCCCCCCGTCTTTGGCCAGCCTCTTCTCTTCCTCTTGCCCAGTGTGCCCTGGCCCGGCCTCTTCCTGCGCGCCCCTCTCTCTCCTCCGCGGCCGCTCTCTGCTCTCCCCCCCCTCCGCTCGCCTCGCGCCCAGCGCGCCCAGCGCGCCCCGCCGGCCTTCGACCGCGCTGGTGCTCGCCCTCGCCGCCGACCGGAGCAGCCGTTTGCCAGCGGCGACTTGGGTCCAAGACGCGGCGGATCGAGCAGTGGCGAAGCGTCCTGGCGCGCCCACAGACCCAGCAAATAATGTTGTAAGAACCTCGTGTGGTTTGCACGAGATGTTCCTAAAACATTCCTGACTGAGTCTGTCTTGCTTCAGCACATCGGGCTTATGTTCTAAGAACATTGTTTTTGTTCTTAGAACATTCGTGGGTCCTAAGAACACTTCGTGGCAGGCCTGTAGCAGTGCCTGCTCGAGTGAAGGCGACGGCGGGACGCATCCGTGGCAGCATTGAGGCACGGGGGGGCCGGCGAGGCCAGAGGGGCCCCGACCCCCGACGTCGTCTTCTCTCCGCGACGTCGTGCTTGGACGCTCGAGGCCCGGCAGGGGCCCCATGGGGCCGAGATTGGAGGAGAATGGGGGCCCAAAGAATATACACCACCACCACGTCGATTCCTCCTCTCTCCTCTTTCCAGCGAGAGGGAGGGGGGGAGGGAGATGGTGGTGGTGTATACTTTTGGGCTCCCTAGAGAACCCTCCCGTCGTGTTTTTTCCATGGCTCGAGGAGGTCGGGGGGGGGGGGAGAAGAGCGCCGCGGGCGGCGGCGCAGGCTCGCGCCGTGCAGACCTCGAGCGCGAGTGCCAGAGGACATGGCTTTCCAGCGGCCGGCCGGGGAGTGGCGAAGAGGCACACCGACCAGGGACCCAGACCCCCGACGTCGCGCTGTGTCCACAGCGTCGACACCCAGAGGCCTCGACCCCCTTCCCCGGATACCCGCTTCTCATCCCGAGCCGTTTTTTATGGTCCAGAGGCCCAGGGGGCCGAAATGAGAGAAGAATCCTCCCATCGTGATCTTTGTTTCATGACTCGAGGAGGTCTGGTGTTAAGTCGGGCATGTCCCTCTACAGGAGGAGTATTCAAAAATAGTTAAAGATAGTCTGGGGACTATGTTTAAAGGTTTTGTTTTGGCTATTTTCGGGTATGCTTGGAATTTGTTCAATTTGTCCATCCAAATCCGCCTGTAGGGGGACATGCCCCACCTCATCCCATCGTGATCTCTGCTTCATGACTCGAGGAGGTCTGGGCACGCACCGCGGTGCGTGGCCACAGCGGGGGTCGCCCGCGCTGCGGCTCCCCCCGGCAGGCCGCCCGGCGGAGGGGCCAAGCGGCTACGTCGCGGCGCTGCGGTCTCTTGGCGGCCGCGGCGGCCCTGGCGCGGCAGGCAGCCGCGGCCGCGGCCGCGGCGACGACGTCCTCGACGACATCGTCGACGGTGACGACGACGTCGACGTCGACAACGACAACGACGTCGACGACGTCGACGATGTTGCCAACGACAACGACAACGACAATGACGACAGCAACACTAACACAACAACAACAACAACAACAACAACAACAACAACAACAACAACAACAACAACACCAACACCAACAACAACAACATCAGCAACAAACACAACAATAATAACAGCACCAGCAACAACAGCAGCAATATCAACATCAACATCAACATCAACATCAACATCAACAACACCACCAACAACAGCAACAACAACACGAGGACGACGGCGACGACGGCGACGACGGCGACGACGACGAAGGCGTTGTGACACGGTGTTGTGACACGGTGTTGTGACCAAACCGTGTGGTGAGTCAGTAGGTCGCCGAGCGAGTTCCATTTCTCGCAAAGTGCCTACTCGCACACGTCCGAACAAAAACATGCCTTTCTCTGCGTAATAGATCGTAAATCCCCCGCGGCGGATCCAGGCAATTTGCGAGCAGTTGATTTGCGAGTAGTGGAACGCGCCCGTCCAGGAGGGATCGGGTCACCGCACGGTTTGGGGACTCGGGTCGTTCTGCGAGGCAGTCCTGGGCGGCGGCGGCCTCCGAGGTCCCAGGACCATGCGGCAACGGACCGCACGGTGAGGCCGTGGGGGTTCCGAGGTGACCACACGGCTCGTCACCACACGGCACTGGAGCCCCAGGCAGATCTCGCACGATGCGTTTTTTGTCGATCTGGGTGCCTTTTCCCAGAGTCCAGCCCTCTCGGGGCCCGTTATCGGGCCTCGGGGCCATCGAAACCGGATCCGGGAGGAAGAAGTGGCCCTGGGGGGAAAGGGTCTCAGGCCTCCCAGATGGTGTCAGAGTAGATGGCGTCGGAGGATCGCACCACATCGCCGATGCATCGGCGATGCGGCTCGATGAGGAGCCCGACTTCCCGCATGCCGGCGTCGCCGATGCACTGCCGACGTCGCCGATGCATCGCCGATGCATCGCCGATGCATTGGCGAAGCATCTGCGATGCGCCGCGATCTTCCGACCCCATCTGTTCGGACCCCATCTACGAAGCCTCTAACTCGGGAACTCCGCGCATGGACAGAAGCACATCGTCGGATGTCTGGGGCGGGCTTGGTGCCCCCGCCGCCGGTCGCCGCGGCTGCCACCGCCGTCGTGGATGCCGCCGCCTCGCGACCCGTGCAGAGGCGGGGGCGGGACGTCGATCGACGCCAGAGGTAGTTCTGCTTCGATCGACGCCCAGTGCGCGGCTGTCCTGCGTGTCCTCCGTCCGTTTCGTGGCGCTGGCTGTGTCGATGGGCCCCCTCGAGGGTCAGCGGATTCCGTCTGGTTCCCCGAGTGTGCAGGACATTCCGAGGGGAGTCCAGGCACCAAGCAGCCGTCCGTCGGCCCTTGCTCGAGGCGCGTTGCCGACCATGTCGTACACGAGTTCGGAACTGACCTTCTTGTGCTTCCAGGGCCAATCGCCCATCGCTCGTCGGAGTGTGGCCGCCCGCCGCCCGCCCAGCCCGCCTGCGCGCCCGCGCGCGGGCGGGGGCGATGAGTCGGTCGGGGTCAGAAGTGGGTCTTCCTCGATCCGGCATGCCCCCCCTCGCCCTCCTGTCGTCCTCGCGTCGTGCTCGCAGAGTCCTGCGCACGCTCGGCTCCAGGCCGTGGAGCTTCTGCCACTGATCGCCTCTGCTGATTATGTTGGTGCGAGCTGATGCTCTGCCAGATGCGTGTGTCGCCCTCGGCTGGCAGGAGGCCTCAGCGGCCTCGCAAAACCCGGTCCCAAGATCCCCCGGTCGCGCCTTTGCTGCAGGGCTGGACGCAGTCCGGAGAGCGGGCCGTGCATGGGGTCCCCTGGGGGGGTTCGATGGGCCAGGTTTGATTGGGTTACAGTCGGGCGCAAGGCGACGGGGTGCAGCCTTCTAAGCAGGCGTTTCGCCTTTTGCAAGCCCTCCCGCCGTCCAATGGGGAGGCTTCTATGAAAGCGGGCGGCCCTTTCAGATCAAGGCCCCGGCATTCTTGGAAGGCTGCCCCCCCTCGCCTTGCCTCTTTCGTCACTCCCAGAAAGGATGTGTGGCACGGGAGCGTCATCTCTCTTGGCGCCCGCAGCTCATTTCAGCGATTCCCGTCGGGCTCCCCGAGGGCACCCTGCAGCAGTCCCGAGAAGAGTCTGGCAGCCGAGCAGCAGCGTGTGCTGGCTTCGCTCGTTCTTGCTCCTCGCGGCTCGTGCCAGCGGTCTCCGACGAGCGAACCAGCGGCGCGGCGCGGAAGCTCGAGTACCGGCGGAGAGAGCTTCGTCGCATCTCTTGGGCCACCCTGCAAAGCGGCCAGGGCCTTGGTCTTTGACCTGGCGGGCCGAGGGGCCGCCTGTCGGGGGCGGGCACTGGCAGCCCTCCCCTCCCCGAGGCAGCGGCCACAGCCGCGCCAGTGCCGCCACGCACCCAGCGTCTCTTTGATCGGGCGATTGCGATTCTGCATGTCGATCTGCCGTCGGAGCCAGCGGGGAGCCCGCGTGGAGCCCGCGCCCCCTCCGCCGCCGCCCTCTCCTGCAACCGATGGAGCTCGCCAGTTGAGGGCGTGGCGTCCGCTGGAGATCCGCTCCATGAGCTGGAGCGCGCCCCCTGTGGGGCGCGGGCGGCGGGCGCAGCCCGTGCGCCGTGGCGGGCCTGCCGCTCGCAGTCGGGCAGCCAGTGCTGTGTGCACGGGATGATTCGCAGCCCGCTCGGGTCCGCTCGTCACGCACCTCCCGCCCAGGAGCCGATGGCCCCACGACGGCGACGCTGGCAACGGCCCGGCCTCGCTTGCGCTGCGCAGGGCGACTGGGCGGGGCGGCGGCAGGTCAGGAGGGGCGCGCACGCGGGAGTGCGCGTGCGGGCGCGGCCGGGCGGGACCTTTCGTTGGCCTGCTGCCGCTCGCTCGCTCGCTGACCTGGCAGGACAGCGAGCCGACGCCAGGGGAAGGCGATGCTGGTCCTCCCAGATCGGGCAGGGAAGCTGAGTGTGGATCCTCCTCGTCGTCGTCGTCGGTCGTCGCCTCCTTCCCCGTTAGTCTCTCCGGTCGCCGCCGAGCGCCCACGGGGCTCCCGTGTCACTTACACGTTGTTCATCTCTAAGACTTCGAAAGTTCTTGATTTTTTGGGGGGCCAAGATCCTTTCATTTCTAACTGTTGTATCCTGGGCCTCTTCCTGGCCACTAGGGGGCCAGGAACAAGTAGGAACGAGCACAAGTAGAAATGAGCAAGATTAGAAATTAACGGCGTGTAGGTCTCACCCAGCCCCCCCAACCTCCCACGATCCAGAACCGATGTTCAGATCTGTGGCACAGTTCGGGCCTCTGAGCACTGCCCGACGGTTGTGGCATCCATGTGTGCCTGCGGACTCTAGCTGTCATGCCCTCCACATGCGCGGGCCACCGATCCGAGAGGGCCATGGTTCGCGGGTCGCATCAGCTCGCGCGAGTCAGACATGCGCTCTGTTCTGAGAAGATGAGGATGTGCAGCCGTGTCTTGTTCGGTGCTTTCGCCGCTCAGGTGCCTGGTGGCCGATGGGCGTGCAGTTTAGACGCTCAGGAGGAGCTCTGTTTCTCCGGCCGTTTCTTGCATCCAGGTTGGGGAACCTCTTCGTGGCCGAGGCTCGCCGTGGCCAGAAACGACCTTGTGGTTTCTTTTTGCAGTTGTCCGTATGGCAGCACGATGACCGTACTGGCGACTCTTTCTCGGAGGCCTTTGTTTTGATTTCTGCAGCCGTCGGATGGGATCTCGTGCAGGCCTTGACGCCAATTTTCTGCGCACGTGTGCCACGAATCCGGTGCGCGTGTGTTTGCAATCATGAGCTGCCGACGCGTCCCGCCGTTAGCCCCACCGCTTGGTGGACCCAACTCGCCGCAGACCAAGAGTGACGAACAAACAGCGAACAGCACGCACACACACACACACACACACGCCACACACACACGCACACACACAACACACACGCACACACACACACACGCACACACACACACACACGCACGCACGCACGCACACACACAGACACACACACACACACACACACGCACACGCACACGCACACAGACACAGACACACACACAGACACACAGACACACAGACACACAGACACACAGACACACAGACACACAGACACTCAGACACACAGACACACACACACACACGCACGCATGCACGCACGCACGCACGCACACACACACACACAACACACAACACACACACGCACACACGCACACACACACACACACACACACACGCACACACGCACACACACACGCACACACACACAGACACACAACACACACACACTCACACACACACACGCACACACACAGACACACAACACACACACACACACACACACACACACGCACGCACGCACGCACGCACGCACGCACGCACGCACGCACGCACACATATCCATAGGGGAGACGGAGGGGGCTATGGGAGGCGTGTTGTCGGATGGGGGCCCCCGCTCGGGAGGGAGCTTCCCCTGGTGTCCGACAGACCGCGCCCATACCCATGCCATAGCCAGCCCTCCTCCCTCCGACCCCCCTGTGGCTTCGGTGGGGACCCATGCCAAGAAACACCCTGCTCGCCTCCAGGGTGCCCTGGGTTTCTTGGGTTTCGATGGTTTTGCTATTGAGAGCGTGATGTTCCCGTACCAAAAAAACATGGACGTCCTGTGGTCTCAGGATTGGGGTTCTTGTGGAAGGTTTCTTTTGGACTGGCCTCCACCGTCTGGGTGCATGCTGTTCGATCGTCAGAGGGCGTGCTACGCAGCAGCTGGAGGGCACCGCCGAGCGCCCCTCGCGCACCCGCCGCTGGGCCCCGCCCTCGGGTCGCATAGCCGGGCCCCCCTGCGAGCCTGCCTCGGGCGCTGCAGGGGCCCCGCCCTGCGGCTCGGAGGGCCCGCACCCCACGGGCGGCGCCCGGCAGTGCGACCCCCGCGCGGCGCGCCAAGCTCCGGGCATGTCTCCACCAAACCGAACCACCCCAACCCAACCCGAAGGCCTCAAATCGCCCTCCATGTCCAGTGGGGGGGGGTCGCGGAGCATTGAAAAAACACGTGGAACCCGTACCCCCCCAACCCGAGACTCGGGTCAAATTCGGGTCTTCGGGTTGGGCTGGGGTGGTCTGGCGGCCGAGGCCTTCCGCCTCGGGGAGCTGCTGGCGGGGCTGGCGCGGGAGCCCCTCGAGGCCTGGCGAACGAAGGCCGCGGCGGTCCCCGGCGGCGTCCGGAGGCCCTCGGCGGCGCTCGGCGGCCCTCTCGGCGGCCCTTCCGGCGGCCCTCGGCGGCCCTCTCGGAGGCCCTTCCGGCGGCCCTCGGCGGCCCTCTCCGCGGCCCTCGCGACGGCCCTTTCCGCGGCCCTCGCGGCGGCCCTCGGCGGCCCTCTCGGCGGCCCTCGGCGGCCCTCCCCAGACATCTGGCGTCTCGATTTTTCGAGATGCGGGCCCCCGATCTCTCGATCACTTTCCAGGATCTGGTTTCTCATCCCGATCGTTTGTTGACGGTCCCGAGGCCCTATGAGGGCCCCGAGAGGCCGAAAACATTGAAAAACCTCCGTCTCGATTATTTCGAGACGCCAGATGTCTGGGTCGGCTGCCCTCACAGATCCCCTCGGGTCATGAGGAGATCGCGACGGGAGGTTCTTGCCAATTCTCGGTCTCTGGAGGCCCTCGCTGGGCCCAAGTACGGTCCAAGGAGTTCTCGATCGTGCTAGAGACGGTTCCTGGGAGTTCACCGCCGCGAATCAACGCGCTCTGGCACCATTCCTGGGAGCCCAACGCCGCAAATCAACGTGACCCATGCGTCGTGAGAATCTTATGCCGTGCGAGAACACTGTCATGGGACTTCACATTAAGGATTCTTAGAACCTGCTGCAAACATTCACGACGGATATGCGCGGCGCTGAGGCGAGAGCTACATCTTAAAATGGAGCCACCTTCCATGTTTCAAACTGTTGCGAACTTTGAAGGCGGATGTTTGCGACGCTGAGGCGAGAGCCGCATCTTGAAAACTGGCCGCCTTCCATCTTTGAAGCTGCTGGAAACATGTAAGACAATTGTGCGCGGCGCTCAGGCGAGAGCCACATCTTGAAAACGGGCCACCCCCCTCCATCCTTGACGGAGTTGCGAAGTTCAAGTTCCAGGATCACACATGGTGAGGAAGGATCCGGGGAAACGCCGGGTCCGCCCTACCGACTCGTCTGGGGGTGCGACAAGGAGGAGTTATTTACAATGAAGCAATGATGGGGGCGGAGGGGGAGGGGCAGAGGAGGAGGGATCGGGGGGGAGAGAGGGATGAGTGATGAGTGATGAGTGATGATGATGATGAGGAGGAGGAGGAGGAGGAGGAGGAGAAGGATGATGATGATGTTGAGGAGGAGGAGGAGGAGGAGGAGGAGGAGGAGGAGGGGGAGCGGACGGATGATCAGGAGGAGAATGTGAGGGATGCGACAATGAGAATGCAGAGGAGAATACTGAGCAAGAGGAAGAGTTTGAGGAGGAGGCCTCTGCACCCATTCCTGCGAGGGTGTCATCATCGTCGTGGAGGTCGTCGTCAGCATCTTCTTCGTCAGCGCCCATGTCAGCGTCAACGTGAGCGTCGTCGTCAGCGTCAGCGTCATCGCCGTCGCTGGAGAAGGAGGAGGAGGACGATGAGGAGGAGGAGGAGGAGAAAGAGGAGGAGGAGCGTACCGAACACCGAAGCGAGGAGAGACAAAGGGATGGTCAGACGAAACACTCCAGGCGGCCCTACACCGTACGCGGGCACACGAAAAGGCAGCGGGCATCGGGCGCGCGAGTTTCCGCCGTCTGATCTTGCTCACGATGCCCAGACGATCCTATGCGGGAGGTATTGCCCTGGGGGTCGATCAAGTGGCAGCTCAGGCCTGCACTCCCCTCCCTCTTTCAAGAGGGAATATATATATATATACACACAGACACAATGAATCGTCGATTCCCCAGGAAATATAGGAAAATGTGGGAAGTGGGGGGGATGACAAGAATCCAGAAAATATTGGAAAATTGGGAAATCCTGTTATTTGCGTTTATTTATTTGTGTGTCCCAGGGCCCCTTCACTCCTTCCTTTCCGCAGAACCCCGTCGCAGACCTCACTCCCGAGAGAAGGGTGGAGAACAGGTGGGCTCTGTCTAGCTTGTGCCGTGTGCTTTTTCTCGCACCTCTCCGTGTACTGCCACGTCGCTTTCAATGTTGGTTCCAAGCTACGTCGACTGTTCGGAGCGCTCGTTGTGCGAACATGCCACTCTGCAATCAAATTATCTATGCGCGTCGCCGAGTCAAAGGTCACGCAGCGCAGCTCTTGTGGCATCCTCGTGCGGTTGCGGAGTCCGACTGTAATGTTCACCTGCGAACGTGGGTCACGAATTGCTGACGAATCACTTTTCACCAGCTCGCGCGAAACAAAAACAGTTCTACGACAATTTGTAGTCGTGTTTGTTCAAGGCTTTCTCTATTCAAGGGATGTCTCATCAAAAGATGTACTTCAAAGCGCGCGGACCATCAAGTCGAACAGAAGCGTCTGTCTGGGGGTGTTATGTGCGGCCGCCAGCGGGCCACCAGATGAACCAAAGCGCCCTTCAACGTGCGAAGACAGTAGATTTGGAGTGAAGCACCTGGGGGGCGCTGGTGGAGGAGCTGATTCGATGCACGTCTTCGTGGCTTTTCCTTCGGCAGCTTCCACGGCGGCTCCAGAGCCCCGAGGCTGCTCAGGAGGACTCCTCACAGCACCCCAAGTCGGCCAGACGAGGCCTGGGGGCCCCGACACCGGCGCAGCACGGTCCCAGCAGGCGGCCCAGGAGGTCCCAGGACGGACACGAAAGCCCACAGCCGTCCAAAGACACCACACAGCACTCGTCTTGATGGCTCTGGCCCCCCAGGCGCTTCGGCCCCAGGTGGAGGGCCAGAGAGGAGGCGCGCACGGGTCTTCGAGGTCCCCGGGACGGCCCAATGCTGCTTTTCCAGCGCGCCCCAGGAGGACAGCCCTAAGAGCGGCCCAGACGGCCCACGAGGGCTCCCGCCTGAAGGCATCGAGACGGAATGGCCGGCCCTCCACACGGCCCAGGAGGGCCCGGAGGAGTTCCACAAGACGGCCCAGGAGTGCCCCGCCAGACTCCAGTAGGCCGAAAGAGGCCCCAGCGGTAGGAACCCATGAGGCCTCGAAGGTTGCCTCAGACGCCGCCTTATAGGCCCTAAGGGGAGCCCTTCTGAGGTCCCCAAGACAGATCAAGAAGACCGCGACGAGGCCCATTCTGGCCCCCGTGCTGCCCGTGTCGGGCACCATGGAGGAATGGAGTCCTGACGGACATGGGTCTGGTCGGACAAGCCTATATAGAATCGCGATAAATTTGTCCCAGAGCGTTCCGGGACGCTATTAGAGCATCTGAAACGGCCGTGGCGCCCGACACATTTTCCGATCCCGCCGATGTCTCAGAGGTTCTCGATCTATACATTTATCAATATCACTGGTACATATATTTGTATACATCTGTAAGCATATGTAAACATATGTAAATATATGTAATCATATGTAAACCTATGTCTACATCTGTGGACAGATGTAAACATATGTAAACCTATGTAATGTGAGTTATAATTACATATAGATTTGTATATCAGATTGTACACACACATATATATATATATATATGTATATATATATATATATGTATGTATATCGGTTCCATTATGCCTCGATTTTGCCGTCGTTTGATCCGGGCCTTGAGCCTCTCTCTGGAGCCAGCCCTGCACGCTGAGCTGAGCTCTGGCGGCCCAAGAAGGGCTGGTCTGGAGGGCCTCGGGGGCCCGCGCAGGGCGACGAACTTCCAGGACCCGGCTCCTTCACGCCAAGCCTTAAGTCGGACCTGCCCCTCTCCAGGGGGACTGCTCAAGAATAGTCCAGAAAACATTGTCTGGGGATGAATTTTTGACTGTTTTGAAATTTTGAGCATGGTTGGAGCATTTTTGGAGTACCTTTTATTTTTCGCCTAGAATCCGCCTCTAGGGGGACAGGCCCGACCTAATCCAAGCCCCATGGGCTCACTCGGGCCGCGAGCGCTGCTCCTGCGCTGTGGGGGGGGGGGGGGCCGCTGCCGAGGACATCGCGCTGGCGTGCCACGCTCTCGCCCGGCTGGACGGCGCAGAGCCTGGCGCCGCCGCCACAGAGGTCGGGCCGTCCTGCCCCCTCCTCGTGCCGGAGCTTGACAGCCCTGCCGCTTCCCTGAGATTCGGGCGTTACATTTTTGCTCCGCAAAAGGCGTCTTCGCCCGGTTTCGGGGCCCCAGACCATCACAGATCGATCGGGCTCGGAAGTTGCAGCAGAAAGACGGGGTCTAGGGCTCGGGTCATGATTTTGCATGGTGTTGCGTTTGTATCGCGACGTCGGATCTCAGCGTCGCTCGAGCGCGCACACCCACGCGCATCCGGGCTGACAGTCCGAGGCGGAGGTTTTGTCCATGACCACGGCCTGGGATGGTCGATCTTCGGGGCCCTCGGCAAGCGCTGACGATGGATATATCTGGCCCCCCGGGGCCTCGATATGTCCATATCCAGCGCCTGCAAGGCCCCCGGAGATCGACCATGCCATGCCGTGGTTGCGAAGATATCCCCACCTCGCAGACGGGCGCGAGCGGGCCCGACAGCAACCGACGGTCAGATGTGCGGGCCGGCTCTGGGCGACTTGTCAGGAGGCCTGCAGGCAGTGGAGACCAGGGCTCCCAGGGCGCTGCCAGGACGCCCGCAGGGCGCGCGCCCCCAGGGGGCGCCGAGAGCGTTCCCACCGCGCACCCAGAGAGCTCCCAGGCTTCCAGGGCGTTCCCAGGGCGCCCCTACGACGCTCTCAGGGCGCTCCCATTGCACATCCAGGGCGCTCCCAAAGCGCGTGCGGCTGGCCTTCAGTTCGGCATCGATCGTTTGGATCCGCCCTTTTGGGGGGAAGCAGGGGAGCGGGGCTGCGGACGGCGCCTTTGTTTTTTTTGGAATCTCGCTAGACTCTTCCAGAGGATCTTCGTGGCCTCTGGCCGCTGCTGCATGCTCACTCGGGGCATCCGCAGAAGCTACCAGGGGCTCGGAGAGCCGTTCGGAAACAGCCGTATCGACCAACAGTGTAGAGCGTCAGCGAGCGTTGGACTGTGCATGGGCGGCATTGTGACTTGACTTGGGGTGCTCGAAACGGCACTACAAGTACGCGATTTCCTATGTGATATGGTCCTCGCGAGTCCTCCTAACTCTCGTCGCTCCCTCTCTTGCCTCCATGGCGTTTGGTTAAGCAAATATTCATAACCGTGTATGGGTGTCTTCACGACTTTATGCTTGCGACGTGTGTTCTCTGCCGTACCTGTTACGGCTCAAGCTCTTTGGTCATGCACCATCGACGCAGACATTCCTTCTCCGGGCAGGGACCGAGCGTGTTCGCGGGATTCCTACTGCTCATGTTGTGCGCGGCGGCTCTGGCAGTGCCCTTCGTGCGAGCCGGCGGTGACCTGCGGCGTCTGCCCTTCGTTCGACTGCCCGGAGTGCCAGTGTGCTCCACACCTCCAGCGCCCGAGCTCGGAGCACGTGCCTCAGAGCTCCTTCGACCAGGGGGACATCTCGCTCATCGTGTTGCTTGGCGGCCTGGCGTCGGCGGCGGGACCAGGGTACCTCGCGGGACGGCGCGGGGCTGGCCATATCCGTTATCCGTCCAGCTCGCGGGCCCCTTCCCTCCATGCTGCGAGGGTGGTCCGGCCGCCGGCGCCTGCTGCGATCGAGGACGTTGCCACGGAGGCGCGCAGGCAGGCGCGGCGGGGTGCGGCGACAGCGCTGGCTCGACGCTAGACGCGATGGCAGCTCACCCTGTTGCAGCTGCGTATGGAGCGGCCGATGGCGATTTTGTGTATGTCAGTTACAGTCACGCCCAGCGGCTCTGGCACAATAGGATGATCGCCCTGCTTGTTGACAACGCTGGGGCGTGCGTATCGATCGCCACGCCCGACGGCGTTGAGTACGACGAGAACTTCGGCAGATCCGACATCGTCGAGGCGCAGGTGGCCCCTGGCATGGCGGCGGGCGGCGTGCTTGGAGAGGTCGGGGGCGACTCCCTCTGCCGCTTCCGAGCGGTACCGACCGCCGCCTCCACTACCGCGGCTTGCGCCGCTGCCTGCGCTAGGCACTGGGCAGCCACCCCCCAAGGCGAGCTCGTGCCCAACGTCGGAAGACGAGCTGGGGCTGGCGCCGCGGCCCCTGCTGGTGTCGCCTTGGCACCAGCCCCCACGGGCGTCTCCGCTGGCGCAGCTGCTGGGGCCGGCGCCCTCGCCCCCGCTGTTGGGCTTGGAGTGCTGGTGGCGGCGCTGGGCGTGGCTGCCCAGCCGGTGCCCGCTGGCGCGCTGTCGCTGCCCGTGGCTGGTGGCGCGGCCGCATCGGAGGCGGCCGGTGGCGGGGTCGCCGCGGGCGCTGCTGTTCCTGCCCTTGGAGGGGCCGCCGCTGGTCCTGCTGGAGATGGCGCGGCAGTCGCTGGCCCCGTGATCGCTGCGGCTCGCGCCGCGGGCGGTGCGCTAGGTGCGGGCGCTCCTGCTGCTGGCTTCGACGGGCTTGGCGACTACTTCGACCTGCGCGTGGTTCCGATCCAGTTTGACCTGCTGGAGGAGCGCCATGTGCCTCTGGACAGGGCATGGCTCGGCTTCCGAGATTGCCCTTTCCTGGACAGGGCTGGCCCACCGAGGGCCCCCGCTCGTGCGTATGAGTCTGCTGCTACATCGGGCAGAACGGCAGCTCGCCGATGGGGCGCCATGCCCGCTGGAAGCACGATGCAAAGCTCCAGGCGCTGGATGTGGGGGTGGCCGAGCACGAACGGTGCTGCCAGCAGCAGTTAGAGGCCATAGCGCTCTACGACCAGATGAGTCTGCCCAGCTGCGCGACGGCCGAGCCCCTTGCCCACCCCCTACAGATGCAGGAGGTGCGCTGGTGGGAGCGGCTCAGCGGCCACAAGTGCGACTCGGTGGGTGACTCTGACCTTTGCTATGGGGCGGGCATCATCAGGTCAGCGCTGGGCCGCGAGTACGTACTGCTCAAGGAACGTCACAAATCATCAGAAGAACTAGAAGCGGCCCGCAGGGGCAGGAGGAAATATGACGCATGACCCAGGGAGACGCCAGGCGCATCGGAGGGGGTGCCCTGGGCCGATCAACGAGCCGCAGAGCGACGGTTCCACCCCTCCTCGTTTCTCGCCCTCGGCATCGGCACCGCAGAGAGCTGACCGCCAGAGAGCCCTGCTCCCGCTGCCTGCGTTGCCTTGTCGGTCTGGCGCCGTTTGCCCGGGCCGCGCTGGTCACGCAGTTGAGCAGAGGGGGAGCCGCCGAGCGCGCGTGCTGGATTGGGCGAGCGCTTCCATTAGTAGCCTAAACCAGCTGCATGGGTTCCCGCGAGCCTCTTGTTCCAGTCCTCCTGGCCTCCCTTCTCCCTCTCTCAATTCATCTCAGCGCTTCGCGCACCGGCGCATCTTGGATTGTTTCAAACAGGTGGGCGCCCAGCCGGCCGATTTAACTAGCAAGGAAGCCCTCCGTGATCGTCTTGCCGGGCCAGGCATTTATCCCGATAGCTCTACCCGCAAACCTTATGCACGCCATCTTGTGGCCTGGCCCGAGGTCGGAAGCAGCCCCAACCCCGTGGACTCATGTCTGTCTCAGGTCGATCGTGATTGGCTAATGTCGTGGCGTGATAATTTGCTTTTGCCGGTTGATGTAGCAGAGAAGCAGCGGTGTTCGATCTGCGCGAATGGCCCCACGTTGATTCCGCCCTCCGCTCTCCGTCCCTCTACCGAGACTTTTCGCTTCAGCTGCAGAAGTGTGGAGTGATTACGTGGTTTCGCGAGCCCTCCCGGTTTGCGCTGTTCGGAGTTCTTATGTCGCGAAGCGAAGCGGTCAGCTTCGCATCATCTTCGATACTAGGCTTTGTAATTGCTATTTTGCAGAGGCGGCTTCTGCTCACCCCCCGACCCCCTGGGCCTTTGCGGGCTTTCAGACAGGTCCAAAGGTCCAGCGCCCAACAGGGGCCGTCGGGGCATCCGGGAGTTTAAGCTGCGCGTTCTATCGCCTCAAGGTCCCTCAAGGCCTCGACGAGCAATTTAGCCTCCCGTCTGTTTCTTGCGACCTAGTCGGGGCCCACGAGATTGATGGGGTCTCGCTTGGCTCCGGCACTCTTGTTTCCCCTTGTCTAGTTGCGCTTCCTATGGGGCGGAGCTGGGCAATGCATCTGCACCAGGCAGTAGTTAGGCAATCGCTCCTTGACGTCGGAAGACAGGATCACGCGGCGATCGAGGACGGCCAGGGCCCGCCCAGACTCTCGTCGCGCACTGCCGTCGCTGCCGCCGCCCACGCCAATAACTTCTCCGTCTTCTCTGCCAGTGAGAGCGCCACTAACCAGGTGAATCAAGCTATCATCTCGGATCTCCAGGGGGAGGGGCTCGTCGTGCACGAGGTGTCCGAGGCGTCGAGGGAGATGGGCTTCGTAGGGCTGCAGATGACGGATGGGCACTCAGTGAGTCTGAAGACCAAAAACATATGGCGGCTACGTCCTGGGATTGAATCTTTGTTCTTCGGCGCGAGGGGCTCTGTCTCTTAGATGATTGCTACGCGTTTATCCAGAGATGCATCGACTCCCCGTCCCAGCGCACCTTGTGGCTTCGTGTGAGACAGGAGCTCTGGCGCGTCCATTGCCTGTTACCTCTCAGCCGCGTTGACTGGCGAGCTCAGTGGTCGTCGGACTTGCACTGCTGCGATGCATCGCCGTTTGGGCTGGCGGTCTGTCACCGACGCGTGGCCCGATCCATTGCCGGTAAAGTCGGGCAGTGCAGCGAACGATGGAGGCATCGGGTGGCTGGTGCTGAAGCTCGCTCGCGTGCCCTCGGATCTTCCCTACTTCCATCGTGTCCGCGTGGCTTCGCTGGCCCCGTCGCGCACCAGCCGGGGGATGGCGACGCCACTTTTGGGGCGGAGGAGGATGACATCATGCCTTACATAAAGGTCAAGTCTGCCGTCTTCGGGGAGGTCCCGGCCGAGCTCCTGGAGGCCTCCAAGTAGGCGCTGTCTTGGCGTCTCAGGTGGTAGTTCCAGGCAGTATCTTGGGCTTTGAAGGGGGTGCTGCTGCATTGGCCGTTCGTCATGCGCTACGGTCACCACGCAACCTAGGAGCCAAAATAATTCTCGTCGTGGACAACTTACCATGATGTCTGGGCCTGTGCAGGGGGCGCGCAAAATCTATTCACCTACGCCCTGCTTTACGTAAGGTTTGCAGCCTGTCTCTGGCCACTGGTAGTCGCGCTGCTACCCAGTGGCGCCCCTCAGAGCTCAACCCGTCAGAAAAGGGCCTCAGAGGCAAGCTCGGCTGGTCCAGTGGGCCCAGCCGCCAAGCTAAGTCGCGCGCGGCAGTTCATGGCCGTGATCCGTCTGCACCTGTTCGGGCTCAACCCCCAGGACCTTCTGCGACCGCGCATGCATTACCATGGTTTTCACGCCCTACCGGAGGCGCCGCTCTGGACGCGCTCGGGGCGGAGGCGCCGCCGCTCGGCGGCAGGGCAGTCTCGACGGGAGCGCTCCGCCCTGGCACGAGCGACAGCTGCCCAGAGACCAACTCCGCCGACCCTCTCAGGACTGGAGCAGACGGCGGTGAAGCCCGCTGCGGAGAAGCGGTACCGCAGCTGGCTGATGGACTTCCGCTTGTTCAGCACTGCGCTGGGCCTCGCGTAGAGCTTGCGCGCGGGCCTCGGCGCGGCGCTCGCCCTGGAGGCGCTGGAGCCCCACCTCTACTTCCTCCGCCACGGGGGCTTGGGCGACCCCCTGGGGGAGAGCGAGGCCAGGCATGCCTGTCAACGCCGCGGCCGTAGAGCATCAAGCCAGCCCCTCAGGTGCAGGGGGGTGACTTGTGCTGACGCGGCTCAACGGGCTCCCCAGCTCCACGCTCGAGCTCGGACTGCAGGTCGAGAGCAACTTCGCCGCGTTTGCCGAGCAGAGGCTGACAGAGAGCGGGTCGGTCAGTCGGCTGGCGCCTCGGACGCGCCTCGCGCTCTCGTGCTTCGGAAAGCCGCTGCGCTCGCTGCCTCTGCACTCGATGCCGAGCGCCGGCTTGCACCTGTGTTCCAGAGGGCTGCGCGCGAAGGGCGGGACTTCCGCAGGTGTTTTTTTTTTCTTGAGCTCTTCTGTGGCAGTGCTAGCCTTTCCATGCAGTTGCGTCGCCGCGGCCGCGCTGCGCTTGGCCTCGACATTTTACAGCACGCTGCCGAAGACCATCTCTTGCCAGCCTTTGTTCGCCGTGTACGGGGATGGATCCTCTCGTAGGCTATCTGCTGCGCTTGGCTAGAAGCACCTTGCACCGCGCTCTCCGCTGCTAGGCGCTCCCCGTTTCGCCCCTCTTCTTTCCCTCTCGGCCTCCCTGGCCTTTCTGATCAGGGCCTAGCAGCGGTGAGCGTGGGGAACCGCCTTGTTTCACCCTCAACATCGTGCGCCTCTGCATGTTGTACAAGTGTCCTGTTGCCGTCGAGAACCTTCGCACCTCTGTAATCT
Source organism: Prorocentrum cordatum (assembly GCA_963575745.1). Lineage (NCBI taxonomy): Eukaryota > Dinophyceae > Prorocentrales > Prorocentraceae > Prorocentrum > Prorocentrum cordatum. The sequence continues at coordinate 213,526 of CAUYUJ010019616.1, forward strand.
GGCAGGTGCCTGCCATGAAGAAGTTGCTATCCCACTCGCAGTGCCATGAAGTAGTATTAGATTATTGCTAGTGTGGTAAGCCCTAGCGTAAGAGAGCCAGGATCTCCTTCTGGCACGTTGGCTCCGAGTGTCTGGAGCTCGGCCGTCTTTGCCGCCCTGTAGCTGGAAAGTGTTCGCGCGCAGGCTGCGCTCACCTCGAGCTTGTCGGCCGCGACCCTGTCAGTAATAGGCATTGGATGCCGATCGCTTGCCGTTACCCCAGTCAGTTGTGCTCTGAGATTGCATCGGTGGTGATAGCAGCCGTCGGTCAACAGCGTGCCGAAATTTTCGCTGCTCGATTGGGTGTATGATGCGGCCAGGTTGCCATTTCTCGCCTGCGGGAGTGGGTTTGCCTGCAATGAATCACTGATCGTTTTTTGCTTTTTGCCTGGCTGGGCAGCTGTCGGGTCCCGCCCTGCGCCTCATCGCATTGAAGGAATAAAAGAGGCCCTGTCTCGCTGGGACCCCCTTCAGAGCCTGGCAGAGATTGGAATGTAGGCAAGCTGGGTGTCTTCACGTCTTTATGCTTAGGACGTGTGTTCTCTGCCGTACTTGTTACGGCTCAAGCTCTCCCCTCCCTCCCTCCTTCGCGTTCTCCTACTCTCTACCCCTCACGGGGGCTTGCCATCAACGAATCGCTTACAGTTTGTTGTTCCTTACCCTGCTGGGCAGGTGTCGCGTCCCGCCCCACGCTTCATCGCATTGAAGGACTAAAGGAGGCCCTGTCTCGCTGGGACCCCTTCTTCGGAGCCTGGCAGAGATGTAGGCAAATTTGATACAATATGTATATATATATACATACATCCATATATAGATACATAGATACATATATACATACATACATACATACATACATACATACATACATACATACATACATACATACTTACATGCATACATATATTTCATTCATTCATTCATTCATTCATTCATTCAGACATACATGCACATGTGTGTGCGGGTTCTGGCCGACATTTCGCTTCACCACACAGGGTATGTTGCGGGCGGCTTTTTCTGGAGGAGCGCGCCAGGCAAGATATGGCGCCCAATCTTATTCGCCCAGGATCCATGCCTTCGCACATAGGGGTATACATCTGTACACATGGGTGTACCCAAATTAGACTCTCGTCTCCGAGGGACCCTGCACAACTGCCAGCTGCCGCCGCCCAGCCCATGAGAAAAAATCGGTGGTGGTCAAGGGATATCACACACGCGCACCGTGCTCGTTTCCGATGTGCCATGGCGGGCTGGAGGCTGGTTTGGTCCTAACCGCCTGTCGAGTCGCAATCTTGAGGCTAGGCCAACGTAGAAGTGAACACACACACACACAAAAGTAGAAGCAATCTGGGATGGATGGTGTGCACGTTGGCGTTTTGATGGCTACGATCTCCACTGCGCCAGTATTCCCCCCCCTCGCCAGCAGTTTTTTCCAGGAGCGGGGGTGTTGCCAGAGGGGGCAATCGGCGATCCAGGGGGGTAAATCGGCCAGTGGGGCCCAGGCCGCGCCGTTGGGGGTAGGGGTCGGATAAACGATGCTCAGAAATGGGGGGATTGGGAAAAGGGGGGGGGGGGGGGGGCGAAATTGAAATCAGCTACGTAAGCGGGCTCGCTGCCCCCCCCCCCGCTGACCTCCCCCGTCGTCCGACCCGATCCTGGCAGGGCCTGCACCGACCTCGATGCGCTTCGGAGTGCCTCGGCTGCGACTTCCCTGGTCGGTTCGGGTGCAGTCTCTCCCTGCACGGCTCCTGCGTGGAGCTCGAGGCCGCCAGTGCCGCACGTGAAGCACATCTTGTCCCGGGCGTGTCTCCTGCCGCCTCCTCCGCGGCCGCTCTTCTTCCCTCCCCACCGCCCAGGTGCACACTGCCGAGGCAAGAAACACGGGGACCATGGCCAAGATGTCGCGGGATCTTGTCGATGCCGATCTTGGTCGCGGTCCACGTCGACCGTCGCCGATCCGCCATGATGATCCTCGAATTGGCGTGGACCAAGATCGGCGGTGACCAAGATCGACACGACATGTCCGCGTTTAGTCTTGGTTACGGTCCCCGCCTTCTTCCCGTCCACAATGTGCGAGGCCGTGGCCCATTCCATCCAGGACGCGGTGTGGCCCACACCGGCACGACCGAACAAGCTCGCGCTTCCGCTTGGCGCGCGATCGGCTGGTTCTGGATGCGTGCTCCGTGGGCCAGGGCAGAACGCGGAAGCGGCCTCTGGTTTCGAGTGTGCGACCGCTCTCGAAGTAGTGATCAGGCAGGGCCATCCGATGCGAGAGGCGTTCTGTAACCGTGCGATCGGCGAGGTGCTGCATGCGACGCGGGCGTCTGGCGGAGCGCCGCGTGCCGGGTGCTGGCGGTCGGCGCGCGGTCCGTGCACCGGGCCGCCTTTGGTGCACGCCAGTCGCGGTCTGCTCTCGTGTGGGACCACTCGGTGCGATCTGCCGCGCTGTGACATCCAGCGACGCGTGGGCACCTGCCAAGTCTGGGGCAGGCCCAGGTTGCCCAACGCATCGATCCGGATGGTCAAGAGATCGTGCCCAACAATGTCCTGTCCGAGTGGGCACGCACAGCTCACGGTCCTGCGCCATGGGCAACGCCAGGTGGCAGCAGCAATGGCCGGCTCGGGTCGGACTCTTCGCGCTCACGTGTGTTATTGGCTGGTTCTTGTGGAGGACCCCATGGGCCCATTACGCTTGCTCGCAGCGAGCGATTTTGCCTTGCAGTTTCTGCGTGTGTGTGTGTGTGTGATTTCAGCTTTCAGGATTTGTTATCAGGGAATCGTCAGGAGATAGCGAAGAGGGCCCTGCCGCTCTTGCTGAAGCGGTTAGGGGCACGGCACCCTCTTGCGAAAACGGCATCCAGGTGGAATCACCGTGCCGCCTTGTTCTGCCAGGGATCCCTCTCGCCTTGCCGGCTCCGTCAGCTTCTGCCGCAGCCACCTGGCTGGCTCCCGCCCGACCCGCTGGGCGCGAGCCCTGGGTCGCAGCGAGCCGCCCGCGCGCAGAAGCTCTGGGCGGGCGCGCACCAACGAAGTCCTCCGCCCGCTCCCGCCGAGCCTTGATGTCGGCCTGAGCACCTCCGCTGGCCAGGATCGCCGCGGCAGGCGGATGCCGCCCGTGGGCTACGGCGCGGTGGAGGGCCCGAGCGGCACCGGCGGGGCGCGCCTCGCCGCCGAGCTGGCAGACGCAGAGGCAGGCGCCGAGGAGGCCCCCCTGGCACTACAGGCCGGGTGTCCCAGCCCGGCGCCCCGTCGGGGCGGGTGGACGAAGGTCGCGCAGGGCAGGAGGCACGGGTACCGATGCCGCTGCACACCGCCCTCGTGTTCGCCCTTTTTCGGTCTCCTGGGAGGCCCCCGCCGCAACGGCCGCGTGCGCCTCGGAATGCTGGTCAGAGCGCACGCCGGGAGAGGTCCTGGAGGAGCGGCATCGGTATTTGCTGGTTGCCCCAGCAGGTGGTTCAGCAGGGCAAGCGCTTGTCGGACGCGGCAGTCGCTGCCCTGCCCGCATTTGCCTGCGATGGGCCGCCAGAGCCAGAGTGGCACGCCAACGGCACCATCGTCGGGCTTCTGATCGACGTCGGCGGCACGAGTGGATACTACATGTTTCTGATATTGACAATGTTTTTCGGCCTGGAGGCAAACAAGGACGAACTGCTCGCCTGCCACATCGGTACTGGCCGCATGCAGCTCGCAACGTGGCCCCAGGCTTGCTTGTGCGAGTACACGAAGGCGCACCTGCTGATCTTCCCCACGCTGGCACTGTCGGTGGTGCTGGTCTTCATGGGCCGTGACCTGCTGCAGAAGCGGCTGTACTACGGCCTGCTGCGCAGCGGGGGCGTCGTGGACTTCTCCCAGAACAAGGCCTTCAAGGACTCGCTCGTGCTGCTCTTCATCGTGAACTACCTGCACGTGGTCAGCCACCTGGCGCTGATGTACTGGGTGGCTCGACCGGCCTACTCGCACACGGAGGACGATCCCTCGGTCGCCGCTCCCGGGTTCCTGCGGCACCAGGCGGACGCCATGCGGAGGAACCTCGCCCTGGAGAGCGGGAACCTGCATGCGCTGGGCTTCCTCTGGGGGACGGTCATGATACCGGGCACGCTGGTCGTCGTCTTCGTGTTCCTGGGCTACGAGATAGAGAAATCCCTCGTGCCACTGAGTCTGTACGTCCACGGGCTGAATGATTCCCAGGCGCCTGAAGCGGCGCTGCAGGGCCTGTCCGTATTCCGAGACGCTTCTGCCAAGGCTGTCATCGAGGACCCGTCGGGTCCCGTCGCCGCCGCCAGCGGCAGCGACCTCGACACGCAGTACAGGGCGGTCGTCGATGCTGCGAGCCAAGTGCCCCCATCACAGGATCCAGGGTAGAGGGTAGAGGGCAAGACCCCACCCGACGACGATCTTCGAGCCCCCGTCCTTGGCTCCCACATCCCTCTCAGTCTCTTCTTCGCCAGGGCATCCCAGCGTGCAGCACACCAGAGCCAGAAGCCTAGGGGGGCCGGGCCCCCGGGCCCCGAGCCTCCGTCGGTGGAGTGCTCCTGCCGTCCTGCGGGTGCACCTCCGCCCCTGTTCCCCGGCTCCCTCCCTGCCCCTTCCGCACCCCTTCCGGCAGCTGAAGCCAAGGCGCTGACGTGAAGTCGGGCGTGTCCCTCTACAGGGGGAGTATTCAGAAATAGTAAAAAAATAGTCAGGGGCCGATGTTTTGACTCTTTTGGGGCATTTGGGGAGTATTGTTTGAGTATTTTTTATTTTTCGCCCAAAATCCCCCTGTAGGGGGATACGCTCGACTTAACGCTAACGTAATCGGCGTCACCCCAACACATTTATACTGTATGTGCGTCGCCCCCCGCCCCCCCCAGGGGCGACGCGCGCACCGAGAAATCTTGTAGTATATGTGTCGCGGCGGGCGCTCTCTGGCCACACCGTTCGGGAAAGGATGCACTACAAGATGGGTACACTACATGTTCGTCGGACGCGCGCCTCCAAGGGGAACATATCGTACGAGTACGTCTCTGGGCGTCCCAACGTAAGGCTCGCCCTGGGCTCCAGGTGGGTGCCGCTCCCGGGGCTCAGGCCATGCCACGAGATGGGCACACACCGCGTGTTCGGGTCGGACGCGCGCCTCCAAGGGGAGCGTACGGTACCAGTATGCCCCTGTGCGTCCCAGCATGAGGATCGCCCTGGGCTCCAGAGGGGCCCTGCTGCTCGTGCCGCTCCCGGGGCTCGGCTGGGGGGCCCTGCTCGTGGCCGGGGCCCGCCGCGGCCAGAAGCAAAGCCCCTTTGTTCCCTGCCGTCGGTTCCCCCCCTGGAGATGTGCGGTGTTTCCCCCCCCCCCCCCTCTCCTCACAGTCCCCCCTCACCCTCCTCCCTCCCCCTTCTTCTCTCCCTCCTTCGTCTCCTCCTCCTCCTCCTCCTGCTCCTCCTCCATCCCATTTCTCTCCTGAAGAACTCCTCGGCCCCTCACGTGGCCTTCCGAGTGGCAGCACGGTGGCTGTACTTTTTGTGGCGCGGGGCGGGAGTGCAATTCCGAGGAGGAAAAGGTACCTATACCGCTACCCTTCGCTTGTTTTCCCTTTGTTGGGCCTCCTCGGCGGCCCTCGCCACCACCGCTGAATTCGCCTCGAAATTCTGGTCAGAACGCACCCTGGAAGAGGAGGTCCGGGCAGTAGCGGTATCGGTACCTTTTTGCTTTCCCCAGTAAAAGGGCGCAGTCCAGGAAACGCCTCCCCGCGGCCAGGAAACGTTCCTCCTCCTCCTCCTTCTCCTCCTCCTCCTCCTCCTCCTCCTCCTCCTCCTCCTCCTCCTCCTCCTCCTATGGCTGCACTTTTTGGTGGCGCGTGGCGGGAGCGCGACGGGGCACAGCCCGAAGCCTTGGCCGCGCGCAGGACTTCGAGGGCCCCTCCATCGGGCTGCGCGAGGCCCTGTGGCCCGTGGCCCTGCTGCTGCGGTCCAACACGCCGGACCGCGACGCGCGGACCTTCCGGTGGCTGTGGCTGGCCCTGGCCAGCGCCTCCATCAGCATGATGGTGCTCGGAGCCCCTCGCTGCCTTCGCTGCCCAACCCCAGGGAGGGGAGAAAAAACAAGCACGCAGGCACGATTCATCGCCGAGTCCCAGGACATGTGGGGAAGTAGGGGACGTGGGGGCGAGGACGACAACCCACGAAGCATGGGAAGATATGGGGGGCCCTGTCTTTTGCGTGTGTGTGTGTGTATTTCTTAGTGTGTCCTGGGCCCCTGGAAATCCCTCCGCCCCCCTCCGCGTCGTGAGCCAAGTCGTGGGCGGGAGCTTTTTGTGGCCGTGTTCGGCCCCTGGGCGCGGCCCTCGACGGGCCCCCATAGAGCGTCACCGCACAAGGCGGGATGAACGGCCAGTCCTCCTTCTCCTCCTCCTCCTCCTCCTCCTCGTCGTCCTCCTCCTCCTCCTCCCTCGCGTGAGCCCAGACCCACGGCGAGGCGCCCCCCCCTCCCGTTCACGTTGTGTTCACGTTGTGACAGAAATCACGACGTCGGGGTCAGGGACCCCTTCCCTCGTGGCGGACGAGGAAGGGATGAGAGAGTGGGGGTTGGGGCGGTGGGGGGGATGTGGGCGCACAGCCAATCCGCATCACGAGCATGAGCTTCTTTCCGAGGGTGCCCTTGCATCTATGCCTTCCGGCCAATTCCAGTCCTTGGTCGTGGGCCATGGGCTTCCCCTGACTTCGGCTTCAGGTTGGGGTTTCCCAGGGTCTTGAATCCTTACTCCGCATCCTTTCCTTACACCCGGTGTCTTGATTTCATGATTTCACCGGAAGTCCCGACCTTTTCCACAAGGGCCATTTTTTCATACCCGGTCTTTTTTGGCGGCCCCGGGGCCCGGCGAGAGCCCCCAGACGCCGAAATTGCCCAACATTGCCCGTTGCATTTTTTCCACGACGCGAGCATATCTGGGACCCTTACCGCGCACCCTAATGATCTGGTCGCGTTGGAACCAGCACCTCCGAGGTGTTCGGGACGCTGACCTTAGGCCCGCAGCTCGTACACGACCTCGGGCGCGCTCAGCGCGAGGGCAGGGGGCAGGTCTACGCGCAGGTGCCCGTGCTGGCGTGCGGCATCCTCCTGGTGTGTTCGATGCTCAGTGTCTGCTGATCGCGCGATCGGCGATCGCAGGTCGCAGTGATTGGGGGATCACGTGATCGGTTCGGCTCGATCACGCGGTCGTCCGAGCTTGAATGCGTGGTCGATGCGTGGTCGGCGCGGTAGCTACCTTGACCGGGGCTGCAATAGGATCACACGATCGGATGGCGTGACCGGCCGAGTGATCAGCCAGACGCTAAGGTTCGGCGGTGCGGCAGTTTGCCGAGACATTCTTCTCGTACCGCCCCGTGAAGCGGAAGAGTGCCTGCGAGGGGCAGGAGCCAAGGGAGGAAGAAGTCAGAGGAGGGAACGGTGCTGATGCCACGGTTCGTCCTGGAAGGCCCTCGTCACCACGGCTGGATTCTCTACGAATTTCTGGCCAGAACCCCTCCCGTGGAGAGGTCTGGGGAGTAATCAGTATCGGTGCCTGGTTGCCCCCCCCACATTGTTTTGGCCCAAAAAAGCCCAGGGTGTGTACTGAACAGTCCAGCCCGATCGAACCCTCCTGTAGAGGGCCTCGCTTGCAGGGGCACTTGCGTATTATGAGGGTGGCATCTCTGTCAAGGAGACGCCAATCGACGCCTTCTCGACGGCCCGCGAGGCCCCGGCAGCGGCGAGCGCCAGCGGCGCCGAGTGCCCCAAGACGAAGTGACGCGCTCCTGCACGGCGCCCGCCGCGCGCGGCGCGAGGGCGACGGGGGGGGTCCCTGTCGCGCCGCCGCCCCGCTCCAAAACTACCGCCCCGCGGGCGCGGCGTGCGTCAGGGGCAACGTTTGGGGGGGATGCGCAGGCTCAGGGAGGACGCATCGATCCCCGATCGCCCATTAATCGTCGACAGGGGCCCGATAGCCCTCCCCGCTCGCAAGGCCGTGCGGATTCGTCATCGGGGGCACATCGCCGACCCATCGGCGATGTATCGTCGATCTCAGAACTGGAGTCCCCACCTGTCGTTGCCCCCCTCTGCGGCTCCAGAGGAGCGCTTCCCGCCGGTCCCGCACTTGCGGCCCGCGGATGCCGCAGGCTCTGCAGCCAGGTGCGCGCCCCACCCCTGCGGGTCCAGCGGGCGCTGGGGGAATCGGACTTCCCGCTTGAAGAAGACGGGGTCGACTCCGCCGACATTGCGCGCAAGCTTCCCGCGTCAGATGGCGCGTAAGCGCTCTCGTCTCCAATGTGGCGTGCCACGATGGCGCCACGCGTAAGCCAGTGCGTGAGGTCGCTTGTGTCATCTCGCGTAAGACCCGTTTCTTGTCGTCGCCCACCTGGCTGCAGGCATTCTTCGCGTTCTGACCTCAGCCGCTTCTCGAGAAATCTGGCCCGCTGGGGTAGGGTTCACATGCCGCCGTCCACAGGCCCACCCCCGAGCGTGTCGAGGAGGACGAAGGGAGGGGGTTGGGGACAAGGGCGAGCGAAATTCGTTGCGCTCAGATGCTTTCAGCTCCACTGCCAGGCGCGCTCCTGGATAAATACATGGCCGCTCTCAGAGCCTCGATGCGCCCGACAAAAAATAGCTACACGCAGTCGCCGCCACGCTAGCCCAACGGGTCCACTTCGATCCGACCGATCCGGTCGATACGATTCGTTCCCGATAGGTGTGCCGACCATCCGATTGCGGCCCGATGCCTGCGTGGCGCTTTTGCGCATCACTGGCGCGGCCGAGCCGACCCCATTCCGGCTCCGTACTAACGCGGCCCGACGCACGCCTTGCTGCCAGACGCCCGACGTCTTGTTTCTTTCAATGCGGGGCCTCTCAGGAGTCCCGACCAGTTCCCCAGGGCTGCTTTTTCATCCCGAGCCGTTTGCTGACGCTCCCGCGGGGGCCCAGCGAGGGCCCCCAGAGACCGCAAACTGGCCAACAGTTTCCCGCCGGGTGTGCTGTCCGCGACGCGAAGGGGGCTCGGGATTGTGCACCTCAGCGCGGCCGATCCGACCCGGCTCCGGCTCCGTGCCGACGGGGCCCGAGGTAGCGCACGCCCCGGTCGAGCCGGTTTCCCGGCTCGGTGCCGGCCGTTCTTCGAGCCTCGGACCTCGCTCGATCATTACCCCTGAACATCGCACCTCGCATGTCGAGCTTCGACCGTGCCCAATCGCGCCTCGAACCCCGATCGAGCGCTCGCGACGCGGACCAGCCGAGTTGTTCTGTTGGTGTCGTCGCTTCAGCTCGCTGTCCCTGCGCCCGCCCCTGGCGACCGACCCCGCCTGCCCATCGGACAGGGCCTTGCGGCGCTGCTTCCTGGGGGCGGGGAGGCCACGGACCGGGGCGCGAGGAGACGCGGCCTCAGACCTCGAACTTCGAGCCCTGATCGCTCGATCGAACCTCCGAGGCTCCGACCGAGCGATCGAGCCTCGAGCGATCGGCCGCGACCGCCCCGTGCCGAAGGCGCACCCGCTCGGCGGCGCCCGCGCCTCCGACCTCGAGGCGTTCCTCTCGGCCGTGGCCGCCTGCCTGCCCGGCCGCCTCGGCGGCTGCAAGCCGCAGGACGCCCCCGCCGGGGCGGCGCTGCGCGGCGTCGTCCTCCGCCCACCCGCCCGCCCTGCTTCTCCCTCCTCCTCCTCCTCCTCCTCCTCCTCCTCCTCCTCCTCCTTTTCCTCCTCCTCCTCCTCCTCCTCCTCCTCCTCCTCCTCCTCCTCCTCCTCCTCCCGTATAGCCGTTTTGGCGCCGCGGCGCCGCCGGACCAATCGCACTGCGGCCGAGTGCCGAGCTCAGTATGCACGTGCGGATGGGCGCGCGGCCATTCGGCTCCTGCGCGCCTTCACGGAGATCGAACGGCACAGGGGCCAGGGCCTGACGAGCCTCGCCCATGCGCTCCGCCAAGCGTTGGCTGGCGAGCCGGCTGGTGCAGTCGATGGAGCCCGTCCTGTACCTCCTCCAGGCCTGGCGCCTGAGGGCGAGCAGGCTGGCGCGCCGCCGGCAGCAGCATCGACCTCGCAGTTGCCCGCAGCCTCAACAGGGCTCCCGCGGGAGGAGGCTTTCCTGTGGAGGGATGGCGAGGCTGTGCAGGCGAGCGGCGAGGTGGAGCTGGCAGCCCCTGGAGGTGCCCCTGACGCTGGCCACAGTTCTCCGAAGGTTGTGGCACCCGCGGCCGAACAGCCTGGCGCACCACGTGCTGAAGGAGGGTACGAAGGGCCAGGAGGAGTGGGTTCGCAGGATCCCCCACAGACCCGCCCTGGCGTATCGTCGACCAACGGCGGCGCATGGGCTAGGCGGCGCGCGACGCTGGCTGCAGATGGCGAGATTTTGCGGGGCGGAGCCGCTGTTGCCGTGTCTGACCGTCGGCAAGGTTGGGCTGTCGCTTTCACGTCAGATGTATTGGCCGACTTGATCAGGGTTACAGAGCAGCGAGGGCAGCCTTCCACGTCTGCTTCATTCTTCCCTTCCGCGCACAAAGACGACTGCAAGAAGCAGTAGCTATAGGTTTTGGTGGGTGGACTTTTTCGCTCTGGCATTTTGTTCGGGCCACTGCAAGAGTTGGGCTCTTCCCCGCTGCATCGAACGGTGCTTGGCTGTATTTCGGCTGAGCCTGGCCCAGGCTCACAGTGCAAGCAAGGCGCACATTATTGTTGGTTCTTGCTTATGGGACTATACCTTGGCTGTTCGTTTGGTGTCAGGGGCACTATTGTGGATTCAATCAATGTCGTTTTCGGGTTTCTCATCTCGCACCTGGCCATCGTCAGCTGGAGGGACATGAGCGTTGCGCGCAATATGGTGAACGGCTACTCGGTCCTGGTGTGGGGCTTCCTGGCCGTCGCGTCCCTCGTCGTGGTCAGGGGCTCCTCCTCTGCTTCTTTCTCCTGATTCCTCTTCAATCTGGAACATCCTCTTCCTCCTCCTCCTTCTCTTTCACTTGCTCCTCCTCGTCTTCAACCTCTCCAGCCCCTCCTCGAGCGCACGCCCCGCGCGCGGCGTTTTGCTGCTCTCAGCCTACTCGTTCCTCCTCCTCCTCCTCCTCCTCCTCCTCCTCCTCCTCCTCCTCCTCCTCCTCCTCAGAGTGTGACAGATCCTGCCCTGGGCGGCAAAGGTCGGGAGAGGAAGATGCACCGATGCCGCTGCCATTTCCTCGTCGCCACCGTTGGATTCGCTTCAGGATCCTGTTCAAGCCCTGCTGCGTCCTCAGGTCCTTTAGGAACGAGAGCGCGCGCGTCGGCCCGCGCGCTGCGGAAAGCAAAAAAGACACCACATGCCGCAGAGGCCAGAGTGCGGGTTAGGCGCTCGCTCTGGGGACCTTCACGGAGCAACCCGCTCTACTCGTGCGTCGATGATGCGCCGGTCCAGGGAGCACCGCGGGAGAGGTCCATGCAGTAGCGGACCCTTGGCGAGCTCCAGGGAGCACTGTGGTCACAACGCGCCCCTTGGGGAGGTCCAGGGACAGAGATCCAACCTATGGACAAACAGGAAGGCTGCAGCTTCATCAGTTTTCGACCTCTAGAGGCCTTCGCCGGGCCGGGGGACAGTCCAAGAATACGACGACATGGCAGTCCCTGGGAGTGGGCGGGCTCCTCATTTCACCATGAAAAAATGAACCACCACCACCACCGGCTACGGGGTCTGGCGGCTCCCCCCCCGAGCTGGTGGCACGCCGTTCCCGGCGCGCCTCCAGGGAGCATTCGGAACGGAGTGCCACCAGCTCGGGGGGGGGGGCCTTTGGGAACGGAGCTGTATGGAGTTTTGACGGTGGTGGCTCTTTTTGCTCCCATGAGTATTTACAGAAACAAGACGTCGCATCTCCAGGGAAAGGCGGGATCGGTACCTTCCTGCCCCCCCCCCAGGGAGAGGGGAAGATACTGGCGGCACGCCTCTCCTCGCCCGCTGGGGCGACGAGCGCGCGCCCCCCGCGCGCGGCGCCCCGCTGCGCTCCGCGCGCGCGCGCGCTGCGGGCGGGTGTCCTTGTCGTCGTCGTCGTCGTCGTCGTCGTCGTCGTCGTCGTCGTCGTCGTCGTCGTCGTCGTCGTCGTCGTCGTCGTCGCCTTCGCCGTCGCCGTCGCCGTCGCCGTCGCCGCCGCCGCCGCCGCCGCCGCTGCCGCCGCCGCCGCCGTCGCCGTCTCCGTCGCCGCTGCCACCGCCGCCGCCGTCGTCGCCATCGCCGTCGCTGTCGCCGTCGCCGTCGCCGTCGCCGTCGCCGTCGCCGTCGCCGTCGCCGCCGCCGCCGCCGCCGCTGCCGCCGCCGCCCCCGCAGGTGCTGCCGCCAACGCCGCCGCCGCCATCGTCTTTGCGTCGTCGCCTTCCGGGCCGGCCCGCCTGGCCCGCCGGGGCGACGAGCGCATGCCCCCCGCGCGCGGCGCCTTGCTGCGCCCTGCCCCGCCCAGGGTTTCCGAGGATCACCGTGGCTTCAACGCGGGCTGCGTGGCGTCATTCTCCGCCCACCAATCCACCCTGCACTTCTTCCCTCCTCAGCCTTCTCCGCCCCCCCCCCCTTCTACCTCCTCTTCCCCCCCTCCCATCCGCCTCGTCCCGCCTCGTCCGCCCCCCCTCCTCCGCAACCTTCCCCTCCTCTTCCTCAAACTCATCCTCCCCTCATGGAGTGCACGCTCCGCGCGCGGCGCCCCGCTGCGTTCCGCGCGAGCTGCGGGTGGGCGGCCTCCTCCGCCCGGGGCTTCTGAGGAACACCTTGGCGCCTGCGCCGTCTCAGGAGCCGAGGCTGGTCTGCTGGCGGGCCCATGGCCAGACATGCTCGCACCGTGGAAAAAAAACAAACATGACACATGGCGGGATGCGTTCGGCCGCTTTCGGCGTCCAGGGCCCCTCGGCAGGCACCATAGGACCATCAAACGCTGCTTTGGACGCAAAGCCGGCCCCGAGGGCGGGCGGGGACTTACAGAGGCCCCGTGTATGGCAAAGATGCAGACGTCGTACGGCTTTGTGGGGTCCTCCACTCGTTGCCCTCGCTGGTGCCAAGTTCCTGCGCAGCAGCATGCTCTTCTCTTCTCCTCCTCGCAGGAGACGATAGGGGCGAACAGCCCAGGGGAGAGGAATACACGGATCAAGAGTCTCCGATCGCCCATGTCTTCGACGAGGCTCCCGGGCGAAGACGTGTAATGCCCTTCTCTGGCCTATCCGCCCCTATCATCCGCTCCGACCTCCGCCGCCGTAGTTGCCGCGCGGCTGCCGCCTCGCGGTGGCGACGACGATGGGGAAGGGGACGCGGACGTGAGCGGCAGCGACAAGCACGACGGCGACAGCAACACGCGCTGGGGGACGCCAGTGTCGTCTTCGCCCCCTGAGAGCGCGGCGCTTCATTTTTGTTCGAGCCATGCGTGTTCGCCAGGTTTCGGTACCCGGGGCCCTCACAAGCCGATCCCGCTCGAACAATGGTGCAGAAAGATAGGGTCTAGAGCTCTGGTCGCGCCGTCGGATCGTCCGCCTCGATGTCGCCGTCGCCGAGTGTCCGTCGCCGTCGTCGTTGCCGTCATTCGGCGTCGCCCCCATGACATGCGACGACCTGATGCGCCGTCCCACACTTCGGTCGCGACCCCGTCCTTCTCCAGGGCTGGTTTTTTGTTCCCCCCGCATGAGGTGTTGATGGCCCTGGGGCCCGACACCACGCGGGCCCCAGAGGCGGCAACCGAGGGACAGCTCGCCCGGGCTGCACCAAAAAAGCATAGATTCTCGGAGGCAGTTGTTCGGCGGTTGGCCTTTCTATTTTGGTAAGGCTTCTGGCGTCACCAGAGCTTGGAACCCACTGCCCCGCTGTCGCGAGGCAAAATTGTACAGCAGGGGGCAACAGAGGGCACGGTGCTTCCACAGTTCCGGGGAAATCGCGAAATCGGTATAAGGGTCGTGATCGGCATGCCTCGAAGGACTCGCGCCCACCCGAGGCCCGACAGAAAACCTGGTCTTCGCGCAATTCGGAACTCGCCTCCGCGCCTTCTCTCGGCCCAGCGCTGCTTGAAGTGGTGGCGGAGGGGGGTGGGGAGGAAGGGACAAATGCCATGCAGGTACAGTGATGATAATCGTGCTGCTCGCCTTGTAGGATCATTGAAGGAGTCCTACATGAACTTAGCTGCTCTGATACGTTTTGAAAGGTAACACGTGCCGTGTTGAAAACGTCCGTGTTCAAAACGTACGTGTTCAGTCTACGTGTTGAGCTCCGTATCAATACGCTACGTGTTGCGTGTCGCGTATTGGGGCAGCTGAGGTGCACGTTGGGTCCAGTCCCGGTTCCAGCGCCGTCATCCCATCCGTCCCAAGTGGTTCGTGAACGGCTCGATGTGGTTGGGATCGGCCTGTATCTCGTGGGGGGGGGAGGGGGGGCAAACGCCGTGCGAGTCAACTTGCAAGGGTCGCATTATGAACGCGCTCCCGACCCGCCACTCTGATTTTTTTAATCCTCGGCCCCAGAGGTCCCGACCCGCTCCCCAGGAGTGGTGTCCCGTTCTGGACCAATGCTGGCGGGTCCCGGGCCCGACAACGGGCTCCAGAGGCCGAGATCAAGGAGAGCCGCTCCATTGAGCAAATCATACCCTCAGAGATCTGGGACACTTGCCAGAGTTAGAGGAAAGAGAACTATGCACATACACCGATTCTGGCCAGGCCCATCCTGAGCCCAGGATCGGTGCATACGCCCTCTTACCTTGGCCAGGAAGGTATATGCACCGATCCTGGGTCAAGGATGGACGTTGTCAGGATCGGTGCATGTGCACAGTTCTCTTCGCCCGAAGAGTCGAATCACGAACGCGCTGCCCAGAGCTGGGTCGTTTTGGCGGCGGCGGCCTGCCGGCCAGCCGGTGGGCGGCGCCCCGCTAGAAGGACGTCAGCAACGTCCTGTGGGCCACCGGGCGCCTGCGCTTCCGCCACGACGGGCTGCTGCAGGCCTGTGGAGGGGGACGGCACCGCGCCGCCCTTCCCAGCCTCCCGAGGGTGTGCCGTTTTTGACTCGACTGCACGTAAGAGTGACCCTTCGCCGGAGTGACCTTTTGTGCGCGCTCACTGGGGTCCCCCGATCGCCGCGCTCGTTGCGATAGTAGCGTCTTGCGCGCTTGTGTTTGGCCCCCCTGCGCCCCCCAAGAAGCCGCGCACCAAAGGTCACTCTTGCCCAGGATCACTCTCACCTGCAGCCGATTGACGCCGACGTGTTGTCCTCGAGTTCAGCCTCTGGGGCCCGTTGCTGGGCCTGGGGGCAATCCGAAAGTGATGCTTGACGGAGCGCCACCCTCGGGGGAGGGGGGTCGGGGCCCCGGGGGCCGCGGATTTTTCAAGGAACATGTCGGAGCATGCCCGGGGCAGAGCCAAGACGTTGAAATATGGGCCGCCTTGGGCTCGGGTTAGGCCGGGCCTGTCCCCCTACAGGCGGATCTTGGGCGAAACATTGTAAGATTTCAAAACATGCCCCAAAATATTTTGGAAAATGCTGAAAATTGAATCCCCATCTTATTTGTTTGACTATTTTGGAATTTTCCTCCTGTAGGTGGACACGCCCGACTCAAGACTCGGGAGGGGCCACAATTTCAGGGACGTTCTTCAGATGTGTGTCGGGGAACCCAGTCGTGGATGGGCTCGCCGTGGCGAGAGGAGCCCGTCCGTTACTTTTTCAGCGCCCCTTATAGTTCGACTGGGGGATCGACTACAGAATTGATTTACCCCAAAATTGACTTTCACGTCGACTCTTCACCAACAAAAACGTCAACCAGTTGTAGATCTGCGAAAGTTCTACGAATATTCCGTGGATCCGACCAGAAAAAAGAATTCTGGGGCAAATCGATTCTGTAGTCGACCCCCTACTTGCATAGTAGATCACGATGGCTGCAGATGGTCTTACAAACGCTGAGGGCCTTTTTGCTCCCGCTTTCAGGGTCAGCGTTTTCTGTTTCGTTTTGGGCGCCGTTTGTCTTGTGTTTCCAGGTCCGGGATCGGCCCGGGGCCCACCTGCTCGTTCTTCTTGCCGCTTTCAGTGCCTTTTTTCGTACGCTTGTCGGAATCACAGTGTGGCCTGCCAGGCGTCGACGTTCCAGCGTGTCGTTTTTAGATCGTATTGGTCGAGTCAAGAGCGAAGAGTGGATCACAGTGAACAGAAACGCCCGCAGCGCTTCCAAGCCCAACTGAGACGCCGCCCTCTCCCGCGGCCTCGGTCGGTGCCTGGGGCCTGGGGGGTGGCGCCGTGGGCGGGCTCGGCCCTCTTCCCTCGGACATGCTCGCGCCGCGGGACATCACGACGGGCTGCGCGCCCAGGGCGCCTCCTTGCTTGTTGTCCCCCCCCCTCTTCCCCCCAGGCGCCCTCCGTCATCGAGTCCGTCGTCCGTCGCTCGTCCGTCGGTCGCGTCGTCTCTCGGCTCTCTGCCACTGCGCTCGCGAAGCACGCGCGTGCCCTTGCCGGAGCGGTGCTGCGGGAAAGGAAGGACCCACTAGTTTCGGACAGGCTGCCGCGAAGCCGAAGCCGCTGTTCGTCCAGGGGAGCCCTAGCCCCCATGGCTGAATTCCTCAAATCCTGGTCAGAACGCACCCCAGGCAAATGTCTGGGGAGCAGCGGACAAGGATCACAACCCCCCCGCGTTGTGAAGAAAAACACGACGGGCGGCTTTGGGCCGTTTTCGGCCTTCGGGGGCCCTCGCCAGGCCCCGGGACCGTCAAGGACGGGCTCGGGGATAAAAAACGCAGCCTTCGGGAAGGGGTCTGAACGCAGGTCACCCGCGGGGGCGCGGAGATAGTCCTAAGTCGGGCATGTCCCTCTGCAGGAGGAATCTTCAAATATGGCCAAAACATAGTCTGGAGACGATTGTTCCATCATTTGTTGAATATTGCTGGGCATTCGTGGACTATTTCTTATCAGTCGTCCAAAATCCGCTTGTAGGAGGACATGCCCGACCTAAATATAGTCTTACGTCTTACGTCGGGCGTGTCCCCCTACAAGGGGAGCTTCGACGAAAAATAAAAAAAAAATGTTCCAAAAATGGTCCCAAAATAGTCTGGGGACGATTTTCTGATAGTTTTTGGACCAAGCCATCGTCCAAAATCCACTTGTGGGAGGACGTGCCCGACCCAAAGATCGTCGCGCGTCGCTCGCCGCGGCCTGGGCCAGATGGGCTCCGTTCTCCCGGGCGGCCGCGCGGGGGTGCGAAGAGGGCCGCGCGTCGCGCACCTGCGGGGCGCACTGCGGACGCGCGCTGCGCGACGTTGGGTCCCGGGGGGGCCGCCAGAGGCCGAGGCTCGGTATCGTTTTTACCCGATCCCCCCGTAGTCCCATCCCCCATGCCCTCGGAGACCCCCGCCAGATGACCCCCCCAGTTGGGGATACACCCTGCGAGACCCGAGGGGAGTGACCTGTATCCCCATCTGGGGGGGCAAATCGGCCAGTGGGGCCCAGGCCACGCCGCTGGGGATGGGGATCGGTTGAACGATACTCAGAGACATCGGACGTAGCCGTGTTGGCTCAAGTTCCAGGTTCGAGCAAGCCCAAGCTTAGCCAGCGACTAGTCTCCAGCGAGTGCAGCAGGAGGGCAGCATCGATCCCCCCTATTACTCCAGTCAGTGCGCTCCAACAGAGACCGCTCTGGGCCCACAGGGGGAGGAGGAGGAGCAGAAGGAGGAGGCCGCTCCTTAGTCCAGGTCGGGGAGCCTATTCGTGGCGGAGGCTCGCCGTGGTCAGGTAAAAGCTCCTTCGTTCCTTGCCTGGAGTTCCCTGTGGCAGCGCGTCGGCTGCATCGCTGGTATCGTTGGGAGGCGGCCCGGGTCTGAGTCCGCAGCGTTCCACGTGGCAGACAGGCTCCTGCCTCCCTCCCCTCCTCCACCCACCTACTTGTCTTTCTCCTTCCCCGCCTCCTCCTCCTCCCTGGGCCTCCTTCCTCCTCATCCTCTTCATCCTCCCCCTCCTCATCCTCCATATGCTCCTCCACTGGTGGGGATCCCAGAGAATCGGCCAGTATGGCGGGATGATGCCAACTCCGTTCAAGATCGGTCCCAGGAACCCCACCAGGGCTTCGTTTGGTGCAATGCTTCACCCCAGATCCGCTCTCCAAGGGCCTTGGGCACGAAAGCGGCCCCCGGGGGCTGGAAACGGCAAGCAGTTGCCCCAAACCCAGAGCTTCGAGCTTGCCCGCCCTTCTTGCTCGCTGGAACCAGTGCTGGGCCACCTCTGACCCCCAACCGACTCCAAAGGAGAAAAGTATGCATCGTTGCTATCGTTGTGATCGTTGTCGCTGTTATCGCTGTCTTCGCTTTTCGAAGACCGCCACACGTTGCCGCCTCTGCAAACATCCGCGCCGGACATCGGCCAGCATCCAGGGCCGCGGAGGGGGCGCTTCCTTCCGCGGGGCTCAAGCCCCGGCGGCGGATTTGGGTCCCAATTCTTTGGCGTTGTGCAGTGGGGGGGGAAGAAAATAGAACTAACAAAGATCTCGACGGTGGTGTTATTTTGAATTATCAGAGTGAGGGGACCGAACGGTCATTCATTGTCCCTGGGAGCGTGGCTAAAGTGGGGATCCGAGGTGAGGATTATGCTTGTTGCGCTGTGTTTGTTGCTGTTGTGTTGTTGTTGTTGTTGTTGTTGGTGGTGGTGGTGGTGTTGTTGTTGTTTTTGTTGTTGTTGTTGTTGTTATTGTTGTTTCTTGTTGTTGTTTCCTGTTGTTGTTGTTGTTGTTGTTGTTGGTGTTGTTGGTGTTGTTGTTGTTGTTGTTGTTGTTGTTGAACATTATTTATTCTAAAGAATAATTATTGTTGGGCCCCCTGGTGCGCGCCCCCCCTGCGCCGCCTAGGCCGCAGCTACATTTTCATCATTTTCGTGAGGAAGCCTCAGAAAAGAGGGTGTGTACAGGATCCGGTTGTTTTGTTGTAATCCGCTTTCCCTTGCAAAAAACAATAGAAAATGACATTTCTTGTTCTAATATAATCAAATTTCAAGAATCCCTTGCAAAAAATAAGGTAAAGTGGACATTCGCGCGCGCAAGACGAAATCCTTCCAAAACCTTAGTGTTCGCAGCGATTTTAACATAAAAACATCAAAAAACCAATGGTTTTTCAACAAAAAATTCAAAATCTCATCCCGCGCGCTCTTGCGGATTTCTGAGGAAACCCAATATTTTTTCAACATTTCTGTCAAACGGGCTCTTGCGAGCAACTTTTTCACGAACTTCTGCAACAACGGTTGCGCACCTGCCAGGGCCATCATCCCTGTCAAATAATACCATGCGGGACACATTCGTTTTTTCTTCGCGCGCGCACGCCGTCGTCGTCGGCCGCGGGGCCCTGAATAGTAGCCACGGTCGTCCGCATGCCACGAAGTGAAGTGTCCGAACGTCATAGGGCGGGAAGCTGGGTGTGGGTGGTGGCGAAGAGTCGTTTGGAAATTTGGTAGAGCTTGAACCGGCCCCCCCACAAAGTGGGGGTATTGCCCGCCTCCTATGAAAACCCTGGCACTGGTGAGAACGGAGTGTCCCCAGTCTTAAATGATTGTTGAACATTATTAATTCTAAAGAATAATTATTGTTGGGACCCCTGGTGCACGGCCCCCCTGCGCCGCCTAGGCCGCAGC
The DNA here is from genome assembly GCA_963575745.1 of Prorocentrum cordatum. Classification (NCBI taxonomy): domain Eukaryota; class Dinophyceae; order Prorocentrales; family Prorocentraceae; genus Prorocentrum; species Prorocentrum cordatum. Next base: position 233,123 of record CAUYUJ010019616.1, read on the forward strand.
TACATTTTCATCATTTTCGTGAGGAAGCCTCAGGTAATTCGATGTGATCAAGATCCGGTTGTTTTGTTGTAATCCGCTTTCCCTTGCAAAAAACACTATAAAATGACATTTCTTGTTCTAATATAATCAAATTTCAAGAATCCCTTGCAAAAAATAAGGTAAAGTGGACATTCGCGCGCGCAAGACGAAATCCTTCCAAAAGCTTAGTGTTCGGAGCGATTTTAACATAAAAACATCAAAAAACCAATGGTTTTTCAACAAAAAAATGTCAAAATCTCATCCCGCGCGCTCTTGCGGATTCGTAGGAAACCCAACACTTTTTAAACATTTCTGTCAAACGGGCTTTTGCGAGCAACTTTTTCGAACTTCTGCGACAACGGTTGCGCACCTGCCAGGGCCATCATCCCTGTCAAATAATACCATGCGGGACACATTCGTTTTTTGCGCGCGCACGCCGAAATCTCCAAAAACCATTGGGTCCTCGAAAAACACCTGCACGTCTTCCCTTGCGAGTACGTATCATGTGTATCATGTGTATCATGTACCATATGCATCATATGCAACAGATGTTCTGTGGAAGGCTTAACAACTTCTGTGGGTTAACAAGGCTTAACAACTTCTGTGGGTGTACGAACGTAGGCTTAACAACTTCTGTGGGTGTGTACTCCACGCCAGTGTAGTAGCCACGGTCGTCCGCAGGCCACGAAGTGAAGTGTCCGAACGTCATAGGGCGGGAAGCTGGGTGTGGGTGGTGGCGAAGAGTCGTGTGGATATTTGGTAGAGCTTGCACTGCCCCCCCACAAAGTGGGGGTATTGGCTGGCGTCGCATGAAAACCCTGGCACTGGTGAGAACACTGAGCGTTCGGGTAAAGTGATTGTTGTTGTTGTTGTTGTTGTTGTTGTTGTTGTTGTTGTTTCTTATTGTTGTTGTTGTTTCTTATTGTTGTTGTTGGTGGTGTTGTTGTTGTTGTGTTTGTTTGTTTGTTTGTTTGACTGATTGTTTGTTTGTTGTATTGCTTGTTTGTTTGTTTGTTTGTTTGTGTGTTTGTTTGTTGTCGTCATCCCACCCGCGACCCACCCCGCGACCCACCACGCGACCCACCCCGCGACCCACCCCGCGACCCACCCCGCGACCCACCCGCGACCCAACCCGCGACCCACCCGCGGCCCACCCCGCGACCCACCCGCGACGCATCCGCGACCCACCCGCGACCCAACAGCGACACCAGCGACACATTTGCGACCCACCCGCGGCCCACCCTCGACCTACCCACATTGGTTTAACGAAAAATCGGCGCCTGCGGCGGGCTCATTGTATGATTTGTGAAACGTCGGCGCCTGCGACGGGCTTCTCCAGAGTCTCGCAGACTGCCGACGTCCCCAAAGCCCCCTCACTCTTATCCGCATCTGCGGGGTGCTACGTATTTTCAGTCCCTGGGGCCCTAACTGGCCTCAGGACTGGCACAAAAACGACTCAGGATGACAAGCGAGTCCCAGGGACTGGCTCGAGACTTCTGGGGGTCGACGGTATGAACGAAATCATGACGTCGGCGGGGGTCTGGGCTCGAGGACCGAAGGAGTTGCCACCTCTTGCTCGATGTGGAAGGCGGCGGAAGGTCGGCGGAGACTGGTGGAAGTAAACCGGGGACGGCGCCGCCGGCTGGAGGCGGGTGGAAGTCGGCGGAAGCAGGAGTAGGCCTCCCAAGAGGTGGCAAGGTTTCTGGGTTCACGGTGTCCAGACCCCGCCCACTGAGCGACGAAGGAAAACGGGTTCGTCTTCACCGACGCTGGCTCGTGAGCTGCCCACGTCAGGTCGCTCGTCAGCGCCCTCGTTTCCACTGTGGCGTGCCGCTCTGGCGGCCTGCGTAAGTCGCCGCGTAAGGTCGTGATGCTATCTTGCGTCAGACCCCTTTCTTCTCGTCGCTCAAGTTGGGGGGTGACGTCCCGTGCGCCTCTCGCGCGCCGTAGGGGCCCTCGAGGGGCCCCCTGGGGCCTGGAAGGGGCACGGAGGGGGCACGTCTCGCCCCCCCCCCGCCCTCCATGAAGCAACGCCCAGCGAGGAGCAGCCGCGGCAGCTCTCGCCGCACCCTCCTCCTCCTCCTCCTCCTCCTCCTCCTCCTCCTCCTCCTCCTCCTCCTCCTCCTCCTCCTCCTCCTCCTCCCTCCTCCCTCCTCCTCCTCCCTCCTCCTCCTCCCTCCTCTCCTCCTCCTCCTCCTCCTCCTCCCTCCTCCCTCCTCCCTCCTCCTCCTCCTCCCTCCTCCTCCTCCTCCTCCTCCTCCTCCTCCTCCTCCTCCTCCTCCTCCTCCTCCTCCTCCTCGGGCGGAGAGGCGGACGGCAGGCGGACCCCCGCGGCCCCCGCAAGAGCTGGTGGTCAGCCCCCTGCGGGACCTCCGTCGGGCTTTCCTGGGCCCGGGGGCGGGGATCGAGCGGAGACGCGCAGGCATCACAACTCAGAGGTCAGCGCGGATTTCTCGGATCGGTGCTGGGGCCCCCCTACTAGCGGCGCCTCCGGCGCCGCCCCTGGCGCGCTCCGCGCGCCAGCGCCGACCCGAGAAGTCCGTGCGGACCTCCGAGTTGTTAGGTTTATGTCCCTGCTCGTTCCCCCAGTTGGGGCGACCTTGGGGTCCTCGTGGGCCGTCTTGGAGTGTCGGGAGCCAGAAGAGGCGTCAGCGCTGACCCGGTTCAAAGATAGCCAGGACATCCCTGACGCTGGCCCTTTGGGCGGCCTCTTGCAGCCCTCTTGGGTTGTCTCGGGGGCTTCTGAGCGGGCGAGGAGCGGCATGCCCGCGAAGAGCTATTTACATGTTCTGACCCGCCTCCTCCTGTCCCGCCCCTCCGGTCTTCCCGCCCTCGCGTGCCCTAATTCCCTTCGGTGCGCCCCGCCGTTTGCTCGACCGACGCCAGCTCGCCCGCGTCCGCGGGCGCGAGTCGCGCGGGCGAGCAGCCCCCCCTTGCAGTCGGAGGGCACCAACTATACACCTACACCGATCCAGCCCAGGCCGATCCTGGGCCCAGGATCGGTGCATATGCATCCTGCCCATGGCAGGAGGGCGTATACGCCGATCCTGGGCCCAGGTTGATCCTGGCCAGGATCGGTGTTGGTGTGAACTAAATTTCCAGTTGGGGGGGGGGTCGGGAAACATCGAGAAAACACATATGGAACCCGTACCCCCCCAACCCGAAATTCGGGTCTTCGGGTTGGGTTGGGGTGGCCTGGTAGGTAGTCAGGGCAGCCCCCCCCTACTGCAGTGCCCTCGGGGGGGGCAGCCCGAAGGCGCCCCGCCCCTTCCGAAGCTGCCCCCGCGGGGGCCCTTCGAAGGCCCCGCTGGCCTTCGCGGTCGGAGCGCCGCCGCCCCCTCCACGGGCATGCCCTCGTTGCGGGTGCCCATACCCTCCCTCCTCCTCCTCCTCCTCCTCTCCTCCTCCTCCTCCTCCTCCTCCTCCTCCTCCTCTCCTCCTCCTCCTCCTCCTCCTCCTCCTCCTCCTCCCTCCTCCTCCTCCTCCTCCTCCCTCCCTCCTCCTCCTCCTCCTCCTCCTCCTCCTCCTCCTCCTCCTCCTCCTCCTCCTCGTTTGCGGCCTCGTGGGGCCCTGGCCTGGCCCCGCGACGGTCAGAAAACGATCCGGGATATGACACAGAGACCCTGCGGAAAGGGTTGAGGCTTCCAGGGGCCGCGTATTGACAAAATCAGGGCGTCGCAGGTCTGGTTCTCCCATGACACAGAGACCCTGCGGAAAGGGTTGAGACTTCCAGGGGCCGCGTATAGACAAAATCAGGGCGTCGCAGGTCTGGTTCCCCCGCACAGTCGAGTTTGACTAGTAGGTCGACCCTGCCAAATCAAGGGTGCTCTTGTGTCCTGTCTGTAAGCGACCCATGGCCTCTACATTCCCAGTGCAATGTGACCCTCGGAAGTGTCTTGAGGGCTTGGGCACACTTGTCGTCCAGGCCGTGGGTAGCCGTAGAGTGCGTCAGGGGTGTGCCGAAATCTAGGCCATTAAGCCTTTTGAGGTAGCTGTCTTTTCTTGTTTTGCCGATCGGCGCGGAATGGGAAAGAGTATGCATCGATTGCAAGATGGAGCTGAGGGAGGAGGAGTGGGAAGATTGGAGCGATGAAGAAAGGGCGCTACATGGAGGAGACAAGTATATTACGAGAGAGCCGGTCTGCCGAGAACAAAAGAGGAAGGCGAAAGGAGCAACGTGGGCAGTCCATGCACTAGGAGAGATCACTGGCAGAGGAAGGAGGCCCAAATCACAAGTCTCGCACGTAAAAACCAAGATCGCCGTAGAGAAGTCGAATGAGATGGCAAAAGCGCTGCTGGATATGATAGAATTGAAGGGAGAGAATGACGGAGGCTCTTCGCTGCGCAGAAGAATACGACAGCCGACTCAACAAGTACATGGCCATGGACGTCAATGGCGAAGATGCGCTGGAAGTGGCAAAACAAGAGCTGGAAGAAAACGGGAAAGAGATGCACGAGATGGGCGACTACAACACGGCAAAGGACAAGGGAGAGAAGCCACCAGAGTATCTCAAGGCGCTGGCCTTCGTAGACAAGTGGAGCGACAACATGCACGAGGGGCACTGGATGGGACGAACAGAGGGAGAGGAGCTTGCTCGTGCGGGCCCGCCTTCTCGAACAAGCTGTGGTGGAGAGGCCCCAGTCCCAACTCGAGGAGTGACGAGTGGCACTTTTAGTGCAAGGTGGACTGGTTGCTGTTGGTGAAGGCGCAGGAGAGTCACCCAGAGGACGTGCTCTTGAAGGAATGGGTGGACAAGATGAAGAAAACTTTCGGAGCAGACTGCGAAGCATGGCCAACGATCGGGTGCGGGAACAAGTTCTTGTCGTTCAAGAGCGGGTCATCGATGGTGGTGGACCTCAAGATGGGGCCCGCATGGCAAGCGTTAGTTGCGGAAAGAAGGCCGCAGCAACTTGACGACGACATCAAGGAGTGCCATTACGAGTTCTTCGACGCGGCCAGGAAGATGCGCCCAGAGGGGCTATCCAAGCTGGTCTCATTGTCTCTCCCGATGACGCACAAGATCGAAGGTTGCGACCTCATCGCAAGGATCAATGGGAGGAGGGCCTTCACTGTGCAGAGCTGGTGCGAGCTGGCGCAGATGATTGCGAGGTATGACGAAGAGAACCTCAACAAAGTAATGACGGCTGCCATCAAGGAAATGAACGACGAGGACAACATGGACCCAGAGGAAGTGAAGAGGCTGAGGGAACGCCAGCAGCTACGAGACAGCACCCAGACCATGCTGGATGGCACCGGGATCTTCGCGGAAAGGTTCTGCTACCCCACGTCGGAGGAGACGACCGCGGCCAGCTCATCCAGCGGCCACCAGTCAGCGCGCCCACTGGAGCCTGCTGATATGCCAAGATGAGGCATTCGCGAGATTTCTCGGGGAGTTACTCAAGGCAAGATGCGAACTGGCCGTGCCCGCAGACAGTCAGGAGGAGCATTAGCGAGGTTTCTCGGAGTGCAACTCAGGACAGACCAGATGGGCAAAACAGAGCGCCTGCGTCGCCATCGTAGTGGGACGTATTTTTCGGAGTGTGTTCTCCTCATACACAGGGCTTACCTATTTCCGCGACTGCCAGTAAGCTCTACCGCGTATACACTCCGAAGGGGGAACCTTGGGCTACTTCAACAGGGCACCAGAGTACACCTGTGACAATACATGGAACATCTCTCGGCGCGACCGAGAAGTGAGCTGAGCGAGAGAGGGGGGCACGGACTTCAAAGTGTAGAGTTGCATCCCCCCAGGAACAGCTTGGGGTCTCGGGCCTTCCGTCTCTCCCCCCGCTCCTCCTTTCGAGGTCGCGCCGTCGTTTCCTCCTCCCCTTGGCTCGGGCGCCCCGCTAAGCCCGAGCGCCCCCTCCTTTTGGGCACGCGGAATGGTGCAGCAGCCGCCCTCCCCGCACTGACCCGAATGGGCTCGTGATGCAAGGTAGCCAGCCTGTCTTACGTGGCCACCGCGGAGCTCGGTCCTTGAGCTACGGGGCATACCCCCTGGCGGCCCCAGTGAGAAGGCAGGGCTGTAGCACAACAGGTCGCAGGGGATTTTGGCACTAGCGCGTAGGTCGTCTGAGTAGGTGCTTTGACGCCATATCCCCGTATGCGGACGTCCTTGTCCCTAGTCCTCCTCCCCTGCCCCCTCCTGCTCGACTGCGCGTCTTCGGGTTCCATTGTTCCATTGAGTGAAGTCTGAGCATGATGTTTCGCCATGCCGCCGCGGCGACCTCGAGGCCAACCTGAGGTTTTGTCGAGCTGCCAAGCTGACCACCGGCGCCAACAACTAAGACATTACCAGCTACCACCAGCTACGCGCGTTCCTCCACCACCTCCTCCTCCTCTTCCTCCTCCCCCCTCCTCCTCCTCTTCCTCCTCCTCCTCCTCCTCCTCCTCCTCCTCCTCCTCCTCCCCATTCCTTCTCATTATCCTCGTCCTCCCCCTTTCCCTCCTCCTCCACCTCTCTTCTCCTATTGCCCAGGAACGGGCGGTCCAGTGTCACCAGCTGGTCCAATACGCTGACCAACTCCTGGCCAGGACAATGAGAGCTGCTGGGCCCAGCCTATCGTCTGCCACCCGCCGTGAGGGGGGGCTTCGGACGGGGCGACAAATCATCCTTCGGCTCTCCGGCGATATTACGCTTCCGGAGGGCACTTGCGACCTTGTCTGGTTTCCCAAAGGTGATTTCAGGTGCGTAAGGTGCCTGATGACTGGCAACTCTGTCCAGACCCTGAAAGCCAGCCCGTGTAAGCCAGGCGCGGGCCACTGCGTTTGGACGGTTGGCCCGCTTGTGTTCGGAAGTGTTTGCGGTGCCCACAGTGACCACGACGCCCAGAAGTTCGGTCAAGATTTCCACGGAAACTGCCCGCGTGGGTCTGTGGCCTAGGACCGCCTGCGTAAGGTGTGGCGTGGCCGTCACCCACGCAGTGGAACCAAGTTTTTGGGTGCGGGAAGGTGCCTGAGACCTATCCCTTTTGGCCCATTCGCCCTCGACCACGAATTTGAGGACCTTGAAGTCCTACCCCTGTCGGAGGACGAGGATGTTGCCTAGGCGTACTTTGGTCCAGGGACCGTTCCCGTTTTAGTTTTGCGTTTTTCCCTGACGGAGGCATTCTGCCCCTCTTCTGGCCTGCCCCCCCCCCCCTCCTGGGAGGTGTCCGTCGTCCCTTGATCGCGGCTTCCGCGCGAGGCCGCTGGCTGCCAGTCTCTCTGACTGCGTCCCCCCTCTGGCCCCGCCCTCACAACACCATCTTTCTTCTCCCTGTCGCACCCCCAGACGTGTCGGTAGGGCGAGCCGAGCAGTTGGTTCGAGACATATGGCCCCGAGGCGTAGACGCGTCGTTAGGCACATATGGCCCCGAGGCGCGTACGGATGGCGGCTCTTGTTTTAAAGGTGGTTCTTGCCCAACGCCGCGCCGCATCGTCGTTAAACCTTGCAGCGATGTCAAGGATGGAGTGTGCTCATTTTCAAAATGTGGTTCTCGCCGTGGCGCCGCGCACATTGGCTGTGGACGTTGTCAACATGTCAAGGGTTCGTACGGTTCAAGTCCTCGGAAATTTGTTGTGGCACGATTGACGGCCGCCAACACGTGCCAGTCATGTTTACTCGCGGCACGGAAGTCCCAGGGAATGTGTTTTTTGGCACGATTGAGGATTGTCAGCCGTGTGTGTTTCAACGGGGAAGCTCCCGCCATGGCAAAAAGATGAATTGCAGGGACCTGTAAAGAGTGAGCTTAGGGGAGGGTTTATCGCAACATCGTTGATGCGCCTTTGGTTTGCACAGGTCCTCCTCCTCCTCCTCCTCCTCCTCCTCCTCGTTCCTCCTCCCTCCCTGCCGAGGCCGTGTCCGAGCACCTGAGCGGGGCTCCTGGGGCGCTGCGGCAGTTCTCGCCGCAGGCGGTCAGCAACGCGCTCCTGGGCTTCGGGCAGCTGCGCTTCCGCCACGAAGGCGCGCCTCCACCCAAGAGCAGTGCGGCTATGCAAGGCGCGGAGTGAAATTTGAGATCCTGGCGTGATATCTTGTCACAGTGGGCGTTTTTTGGGGCCGCTTTCGGCCCCCAGGACCCTCACATCTCGATCCGGCTTGAGAAATGAAGCTGAAGGTGGGATCTTGAGATTTGGTCGTGGTTTTTCATTTCCAATGTCTCATGTTTCTCTTCAACGTCAGATTTGAGGGCAGGGGAGGAGGAGGAGGAGGAGGAGGAGGAGGAGGAGGAGGAGACCGGAGGCCGGAGGATTTGGAGGACGGGTCGGAGCCAGAGGGGATGGGCGAGGAGGGGGAATCGGAGGAGGAGGAGGAGGGGGGGGGAGCCGGAGGAAGGAGAGGGAGGAGCTGGCTGAGAAACACATCACTTCATTACGCCGCCCAGCTGCTGTCCACATGGGCATCCTGGAGGTCGGATGCGTTGCTCCGGACGGGCCGCGTGGAGGAGGGAGAGAGGGGAGGGGGAGGATTTAGGATAGGAGGGAGAGACTGATATTTATATATATATATAGAGAGAGAGAGAGAGACAACAAAAAAAAAGAAGAAAGAGCGAGGGAGGGAGAGAGAGAGAGAGAGAGAGAGAAGGCGAGAGAGAGAGAGAGAGAACCAACAAGAAATTTCTATAGAAGAGGAGAGAGAGATAAATAAAAAAACAAGTGAGAGAGAGAGAGAGAGAGAGAGACGGCAAGTCAGAGAGAGAGAGAGACAGAGGCAGAGCAAATGAGAGAGAGAGAGAGAAACACATATACATATATGTGTATATATACAGATAGAGGAGAGGGAGAGCGATATAGAGAAGGCGAGTGATACATATATACATATATATGCATATATATAATATACATATATATGTAGAGAGAGAGAGAGAGAGAGAGAGAAATAAAGAAAAGCAAGCACAGGCATACATAAATAGAGACAGAGAGAGAAATATAAAGAGAGAGAGAGAGAGAGGGAGACGGCGAGAGAGACAGAGGCAGAGAACGAGAGAGAAAGAGAAAGAGAGAAAGAGAGAGCGAGACAGAGAGAGAGAGAGAACAAAAACAAAAAGAAAGAGAGAAAGTGAGAAAGCGAGACCATGGAGGCGGGGGGGCGAAAGGAGGAGGAGGTGAGGAGGGAGGGAGGGAGGCAGGGGGGGGGGGGGGAAAAGGGAGGGAGCCACGGAGGGAGGGAAGCGGGGCTCGGGTGGGGAGGGGGCGGAGGGCGGGGAGGAGAGGGAGGGGCCCGCCCAGCCCAGGCGTGCTCTGCGCTCTCGCCGAACACGCCCTCCCGAGGCTGCCCGAGTTCAGCGAGCAGCAGGCCCCTTGCCGCGGGCGAGGGCCGGGGGCCCCCGAGCGGCGCGGTGACCACGCCGTGGAGGAAGGCTCAGAGATGTGCTGGCTCCCCGGACGTCCGGCGTGTCGAGCAAAAAAGTGGAGGCAGAGGTTATTCCATCGGTCTCGGCGTCTCGGGGCCCTTTTGCAGGGCCTCGGGGCCGTCCACCAAACGACTCGGGATGAAGAGCTGGTCCCGGGGAAGTGGTCGAGAGAGGTCGGGGGCCCGCGTCTCGAACAAAAACGAGACGCCGGATGTCTGGGTCAGCGTTTCGCTCCGCAGGTGTTCTGGCCCACCGCGCTTGGGCGCGACATGGTACAGTCGGACCGACGTGTCAGATCGAGTTCGGCTTGGGGGTGTGCGCTAAAATGTTCTTCGTGCTGCTTGGATGTTCTTGTGTATCCTGGGGGAGGGCACCCTCGAATGCTCTTCATTTTAGCCGGCGGAGGGTCCCATGTTCTTGAAGTATGTTTTGCTATCTTCGGTCCGACTGTATCCACTCCCAGTCCCAAGAGTCCACGTCCCGAGCCTTGCCGAGCCTCCTGCCCCGCGGAGCGGCGCGACACGCTTTCCGCTCGCAGGGCTTGCGTGTCGCCGGGGCCGCCGCGGCGACCCGCCAAGCAAAAGATCCTGACCGCAGGCTCAGGGGATCGGCTCAGGGAGTCTTCGGACGTTTTCGTCGATTCCCCGCGGTTTTCCAACCGAGAGCGCTCCCAGAGTGCGCAGATCGTCCCGAAAAGCCGCCGGAGGCCCAGGGAACATCAGGTAGGCTCAGGGTGGGCCGTACGGTTTTGAGACTCGAGCCGTTCTCCGACGATGTCTCGGGCGATCGGGGCATCCAGTGTCCCAGAACGGTGCGGCGACGGACGGTGCGGTGAGGTCTTTTGGCTTCAGGGATTCCGACATCGCCGGACGGTCTGTCACCGCACCGTCTTGGGACGCCCAAGAGAGGGGTGCGGGGGTGGAAGGAGGGGGAGCTGCTCGACGGGGCACCTCCTTTTCTATGTTGGCAGGGCGTTTTCAGATCAGATGAGCAGAGGCGGTGGACAGCGTCCCAGAGGACGGCGTGAAACGAGGCGGCAGACATGCTCGGTGCAGCTGCAGCACGGTACCGGGACGGCAGGTCAGTTTTGATTACACACGAGCCTACGAATTACAGGTGCAGCTGGTATACTGAAGGGGGCAGGACGGATCTCCCGCCGTCTGTCTCGATGTCCTCCTCCGTCCTTCTTGATGTCCGCCCTCGCGTTCTATCACGTCCTTCTCGGTGTCCTCCTTGATGCCCACCGATGCCCACCCCCCCGCAGCGCCCGCAGCCCCGATTCTGGACTCGGGCTGGTTTTCATTTGATGTCACGGGCGTTGTTGCTGGCACATGTGTTGCCAATGTTGTTGTTCATACTGTTTTCCCCAACCATCTTGTAGTCTGTAGTGTTGGATCCTCCTTTGGAGAAGAGATCCTCGCGTCTCCTCTCCTCACCTCTCCTCCTCCTCCCCCCCCCTCCCCCTCCTTTACTTTGGCACACCCCTGACACGCTTCGTGGCCCCATAGGGAGCTCCACCGAAGGCCCATATGCCAGCGATCGCATGCGGCCACCGCACACATCTCTGCACACGCCTCATACGTTTCGTGGGCCCCCACAGGGGGCTCCAGCGAAGGTCCAGATGCCAGCGCTCGCACGAGGCCACCGCTCCCATTGTGGCGCACCTCTCACACGCTTCGTGGGCCCCATTGGGAGCTCCAACGAAGGCCCAGATGCCAGTGCTCGCATGCGGCCACCGCACCCATTCTGGCACACGCCTCACACGTTTCGTGGGGCGGCGCCCATTCTGGCACAAGCCTCACACGCTCCGTGGCCCCATAGGGAGCTCCACCGAACGCCCAGATGCCAGCGCTCGCATGCGGCCGCCGCACCCATGTTGGCACGCGCCTCGCACGTTTCGTGGCCCCATCGGGAGCCCCACCGAAGGCCCAGATGCCAGCGCTCGCGTGCGCCCACCGCGCCCATTTTGGCACACCCCTCACACGTGTCGGACGTGTCGTGGGCCCATAGGGAGCTCCACCGAATGCGGTGCATACAACGACGGTGCCCACAACTACAGATGGTTGGGTCCTTCGCCAGGCTAATTTGTTGCACCGCAGGGCGAACTTTTCATGCTCTGTCCCGTAGGGTCTATTTTGTATTGGCGTTTTGCCCTCCATGGCTTTCTGCTCGGTTTGTTTTTCTGCTCGGCAGGGCGCACTGTTGGTATTATAGTCTCGCAGAGCGCATATTTCTGATATGGTAGCCTCGTGGAGCATGTTTGGGTGATTTGATGGCCTCGCAGAACTGTCGGGAAAACCATCGGGACAACCATCGAGACAACTTTCACACTACGGCCGACACGCGGGGCAATTCATTGTCGTCTGACTTGGCCCTAGCCAATGGACGAACACGGGCAGCTTCGCCTCGATTCGCCCACACGCACGCCGCGAACGAAACGAAACGACTTCTTGGCTTGGGCACCTCACGTGTCGCTTCGGCCTCACCCCCCAGTCTCCGATATACCTTCATAGACCACCCCTTGGGTGATAAGGAGGTTGGAGGGGTGTGACGTCACCTTGGATTTGCACTGGACGCGAAATTCAACTCACGAGTGGACTTACCTTGGGAAATCAAGACAGACTTGTTCTACCTATGTATTTGCGTGCCTCTATTTTTCTGTGTATGCATATACGTGTGCGTGTGTGTGTGTGTATGGATAGCTGTCCGTAGATCGAGGTGTGTAGATCGAGGTCGGCTCGGGCAGGGTACCCTCATGTTCTTCGCGTGTGATGGATATTACCGTGCATCCCAGGGAGGGTACCCTTGGATATTCCGTGTGTGTGTTGGCCGGCGGAGGGTCTCATGTTCTTGAAAGATGGTTTTTCTACATCCGGCAGTGCTTATCCAGTTATCTATCCCATTGTTTTTCCCACTCGTTCCATAACGTCATCTTCTCAATAGGTTCACTACTTTATTTCTCAATGTGCTGTTCCGCTTCGCGCATTTTGCGTGTGTGCCCCGCTGGGCGCTCTATAGGGGCTTCTATAGCCTCGCAAATCGCATTGTTTTGCATTATGGCCTGCAGACCCATCGGGGCAACTGTCGGGACAACCATCGGGACACACACCGGGGTAGCCATCGAAACAATCATCGGGACACACATTGACAAATCTGTCCGCAAAGCAGTCGCGACAAATATCGGGACAACCATCGGGAACACCATCGGGACAACCATCGGGAAAACCGCCGGAGCAACCAACGGGACAACCATCGGGAAAACCATCGGGAAAACCATCGGGACGGACATCGGGACAAACATCGGGGCAGCCATCGGGGTAGCCATCGGAACACCATTGTGTCAGCACGGCCGTGCCCCGGGCGACCTGTTTTTTTTGCTGAGCTGGCCCTGGCCAGGAGAGGGACTCGCGCAGCTCTTCGCCTCGCCTCGCCCGCAAGCACATCACTCAGGAGGCAAAGAAACACACAGACACAAATAATCGTCGATTCCCCAGAAAATATGGGAAAATATGAGAGTGGGGGGGGAAGGCAGGAATCTAGAAAATATTAGGAAATATGGGGAATCCTGTTAATTGTGTGTATTTATTGGTGTGTCCCAGGGCCCCTTCAATCACGCACCACGCGAATCGAAGTCGGCATCGAATTTTACCGATTTGGGCACCTCGCCGTTGATTTCGGTCTCGCCCCCAACCTCCGACGTAGCAGACGGAGGAAGAGCAGCACCAGGGAGAGGGGCAGCAGTTGGAGGAGCCCCAGCCCTTTTCCCGGCCCCTCCCTCATCCGCCCTGCTGTTGACGCGGCAGTTCCTGCTCCTCCTTCTCCTCAGGTCATCCCTCCATTTCTCCATTCCGTTCCATTTTGTTCCTCCTCCTCTTTTTCTTTCTCTTCTTCCTTTCTCATGCGTTTGCTCCTTCTCCTTCCTCATCGTTCGCTTTTGCTCTGACTCCATTTTTATTGTTCTGCTCCTCCTCTTCCTACTTTTACTCCTCCCCCTCCTCCCTCCTCCTCCTCCTCCTCCTCCTCCTCCTCCTCCTCCTCCTCCTCCCTCCTCCTCCTCCGTCTCCTCGGTCGGTCGGTCGGTCGCTGGCGGAGAATAGGTGCCAATGTGGAGAGAATAGGACGAGAAGCCCATTGGGTGAAGAACGAAGCATGGCACAATACTGCATACCACTAAGCGGACTACAATACTGCATACCACTAAGCAGCCACAACACATGGAGCAGCATGGGTACGATCGACAAAGCTGATGAAGCGAATCATAGACAGAACAAGGACATACAACAAAAGGGGAGCAGGAAAAAAAGAGCCTTCCCCGTCATCAAACAACTGGATACTGCCTGAGGCGCAGGCGAGGCCACCTGGCTTCGCCATCTCTGAAAGTACTGCGAGAATGCGGCCGCGCACCGTGCAGCCCTCTTGAGGGTGGCTCCGTCGTTTCAGAGTCCTTCTCCAGCGTTCTGACGCTGCTACTCGAGTCCGTTCTGCAACACTGATAAGGATAACACAGCACACCACATAAAGAATAATGGCAATCAACCAAAAGAGAAGCAGACTTGCCGCGGTTATCACTGCGTCGGCGCACGGAGATTGTGGATCATGCAATCCATCGCCATGTCGCTCGCCACATACGGATCCCAAGGGGCAGCGAACCGCCTGAGAGATAGGGCCCCCCCCCCAGCCGTCGTCATTGTCTGAGAGATCTATGGTTATCCCGAGAGCCCGCTCCTCTGACATAGTCCATCGCAGTGGTGGCCTGGTCAGGTCAAGAGGTGTGATGTCTGGTCGGCGGTCTTGGCAAATCTTCGGGTACCTTGTTCTAGCTTTAGCTACAATCGCAGTGGCGATAGTCTGGCACAACTGCGGGGGGTACACCTTATGTTGGGAGGCGCCATAGTCTGCTATCTCCAAGCCCCCCACCGTTCTATGCTCGTCCACGTGCGCGCATCTTCTCCCCCCCACGCGAGCTTCCACGATCTCGCGAAGTGAGGGGCACCTGACGGTAAGCAGCGCCGTGAGTTTTTTTTGCACGACCCCCGAACATGCACTGATCGATACGCACTTGAGACACCTCGGGGAGATCAATCAACTTCCCATCTAGGGGAGCCTCCAGGGGGAAGGGGCCAAGGGAAGACTCTCGTCGTGCGCAGGGTGCTCCAGGATAGCAGGTACCCCCAGGACCCAGCACTCGTACATCAGGCGAACAGTAGCACGCAATAGGAGGTTCTCCAGACGAACCTGCTGGTGTTCGCGTGCGGTCAAGTGTCCAAGCCCACAAGGTTGCCCGAGTGACCGAAGCGGGCGCCGGGGTCGACGTTTTCCTCCTCCCTCCTCCCTCCTCCCTCCTCCTTCCTCCCTCTTTGTTTCTCCTCAGTATCCCTTCTCTTCGTCTCCCCCCCTGCCTGCTAAGGGTCCCATCGCACGGTCTTGCCACCGAAAGGTGCGTTGCGGGGAGGACCAGCCTTTAAAAGGGGAGGTTGAGGTGGGGAGGCCCCCTCCCTCCCCCTCCTCCGCTTCCCTTCCCCTCCCTCCTCCCTCATCGCTCTCGCCTCCCTCATTATTCCCGTCCCCTCCCATTCTCCCTCTCTTCCCCCCTGCTCCACCTCGTCTTCCTCGCCCTCCTTAAGGGTCATCCTTCTCCTTCGCCTCTCGGCTCAGGGAGGAAGTCGGGGAGCGAGCGAGCGAAGAAGCGGGTCCAGGAGGAGAGGGGGATCCCATTGCGAGGACAGCTCCCAAGGAGGCAAAGGACAGAACGGGATGCCATGGAGAAGAAGGAGGACAAGGAGTGGGGGGAGGAGGAAGAGGGCTCTGGGAAAAGAGGAACCGCAGAAACAGGAGCAGAGGAAAGGCGCAGGAGAAGGAGCAGACGAGCAGACGGAGCAGGAGACGCAGGACGAGGACGGGGACACTCGGGAGGATGAGAAAGACGAGGACCAGCAGGAGAGGATAGGCCAAGTGAGGGCCCCAGCTTGCCACTTGCGTTCCAGCATCGAGAGAGCACACTATGGCTTACCAGCGCAGCCGGCGGGCGACACCTCGCTCCGCGTCGCCTCGCTCGGACCGTGCTTGGAGCGCCGCCCAGACGAGCGCTCGGGGAGGGGGTCCCCGATGCTGAGAGGAGCCCAGCCCAGCGGGAGGGACGCGTGCGCGCTTGTGGATTCGGGTTCCGCAGCATCTGGCGCAGGCATTTGGCCCACGATTGCCGTTGCCGAGCAGGTCGCCCTCGCCCCCCGGCCTCCGCCCGGAGGTCTCACCGGGGGCCCCTCCTCGCCATGGCTGGGCGGAGCGGGCCGGACGAGAAGCTCATCGTGGAGGCTGGCGCGGCCGTGGATAACCTTCTGGCCCCAGACGCGAAGACGGCAACGCGGCATAAACTCTCGGAGCTCCGCGCGGATTTCCTGGGTCCGAGCTCGGCCCCTGGCGGGCTCCGCGCGCAGGGGAGGGGGGGTCTAGCGCGGACTCAGACACCCGCGCGTACCTCCGACTTGCTTTATGTATAGGGTCAGGAGCTTTGGTTTAGCGTGTCGCACCGCTGGGTTTCGCCCACCGCGGTTCGGCGCGACACGCTGTCCACGTCCCCAGTCCCGAGCACATTTCCCAGCCTCCCGCCCCGCGGAGCGAATCGACACGCTGTCCGCTCGCAGGGCATGGCCTGTCACCAAAGGCCTCCGCCGCGGCACGCTGAGCAGAGGCCTCTGACCGTCTGACCTCAGGAGGGGAAAGAACACACAGACACAATTAATCGTCGACTCCCAGAAAATATAAGAAAATATGTGAAGTGGGGGGGAAGACAGAAACCCAGAAAATGTGGAAAGATATGGGCGATATTTTTATTTGTGTGTATTTATTTGTGTGTCCCAGTTCCCCTTCATGACCGTCCGTTTATGCCGTCTTCTCTTCCTCTGCGGACGTGGAGGGCGGTGGGCCCACGGAGCAGCCGCGCCCCTGCTGGGCGGCGCGCCCGCGCTCGCTCGCCGCGGCGCTGCTGGCGAGCGCCGTGCTCGCCGCGCTGGCGCTGGCGGCCCCGCGCGCGCTCGCGGAGCGGGGCCGCGCCGCCGAGCGGGCGGCGGCGCTCGGGGGAGAAAAAGATACGGATACGTGTTGTCCCCCTTCGTTTTCGGCCTTTCCTGGTCCTCCTGGGGAATCCTCGTTGTCACCGCTGGATTCACCTCGAAATTCTGGTCAGAACGCACCCCAGGAGAGGTCCGGGGACAACACGTATCCGTATCTTTCCGCCCCCCGAGGCGCTGGGCGCCGCCGTGTCCCTGGCGGACACGTCCGCCGCGATGCTGGACGCCGTGAACGAGGCTGGCCTGTCGATCAGACGCAAGAGTGGCCCATCGCCGGAGTGACCCTTGGTGCGGGCATAGGTTGGCCCCCGGGTCGGCGAGCGCGGAGCAGCAGCAGCGTCTTGCGCGGTTGTGCTTGGTCCCCCAAGGGCCCCCCACAAGCCGCGCAGCAAAGGTCACTCTTACCCAGGGTCACTCTTGCGTGCAGCCGACCCTGAGACCCTGGCGTCGCAGTTTTTTCGCAATGGGCGTTTTCGCCCAGCTCGCGCCTCAGGGCCCTCACAAATCGATCTGGCTCGCAGAATGACGCAGAGTGATGGGGTCTGGGGGGCCGGTGGTGATTCTTTGCGAGGTTGCAACTAGTTCTGCCACGTCAAAGTCTGAGGGTTGGAGCCAGCTAAAGGTCTTAGATGGCCGGAGGTTGATCGACCTCCTACCCTGACACGTCGATGATCAAATTGGCCGTTTTCGGTTCGCGAGAGGGCGTCGCGGCCGTCGGTTGGGCGGGTCCAGGTCCACTGGTTTCGGTCCTAGGCCGTCTTCACTAAAGGGTGGTTTTTACTAAAGGGAGGTGTGTCCACCGCCGAGATGGCCCAGTCTGGCCAGCAGGAGTGTCGGGCCGGGCGAAAGGGGGGGATTGGGAAAGGGGGGGTTACGAGATTTGCTGCGTGCAGCTGGTTTCGGCCCCACCGAGGGGCCCACTCATCGATACATGGCCGCCTCCGGCGCCGGGAGGCGCCGGGAAAATCAGCTACGCGAGCTGATTCTCAAACCCCCCCTTTGCTATCCCCCCCTTTCGCCCGACCCGAGAGTGGGGGGGGGGGCAGGCTCGAGGTGCCTGGTTCGACAAAGCGTTTTGCCCATTTGGGCCTGCGGGGGCCGCGTTCGGGCGCCGAGATGGCCCAGTCTGGCCAGCAGGAGTGGGGGGGGGCAGGCTCGAGGTGCCTGGTTCGACAAAGCGTTTTTTACCCATTTGGGCCTGCGGGGGGGCGGCGTTCGGGCCCCAGGATTTAAGTCGGGCGTGTCCCCCTCCACAGGGGGAAGATCCGAGGCCCGAAAACCATCACGTCGCTAATTTTGGGCCCCAGGGCCAACCGATGCCCCAGACCCAGACCTCCTCGAGTAATGAAAAAAAAATGACGGGATGTTTTTCCCAATTTTCGGCCTCCGGGGGCCCTCACCAGGCCTCGGGAGCGTCAAAAAACGACTCAGGATGCAAAGCCGGTCATGGGGAAAGGGTCCAGACCTCTGGGGTCGACGTAATGAAAAAATCATTACGTCGGGGGTCTGGGGAGGCACCAGATTAGTGAAGTGATGTTTTTTTTTCCCACGTGAGGACCCCGACATTCATCACTTCACTAAGCCGAACCCAGGACGAAAGTCAGGGGCCGCATTGCTGCTGTGATGCAACATGGGTCTCGTAGAACATTTTGAGAACTTTTGTGCTTTCGTCCAAAATTCGCCTGTAGGGGGACACGCCCGACCTAAGCCCAGGACCGTCAAAACGGATCCGGGGTGAAAGACTGCACCAGGTGGACTCCAGGAGGGGTCCAGGGCCCGATTTTGACCAGTTTTGCCCATATCCCTGCTTCTTGACAGATTTTCTCGAGGTCCATCCAGTTCAGACCCCCGGGCCGCCTCCCAAACCAGGCGCGCCAGTCGGAAGGCCTTCCAAACCTCTGCTTCAACGAGAAGCTCAACACAGCTGCGCAGCAGCACTCCGACGACATGAAGCATCACTTCTTCATATCGCACACCGGCACCGACGACAGTTCGCCCGAAGAGCGCGTAGAGCGCGCAGGCTACAATTGGGCTGCGGTCGCGGAGAACGTGGCCAAGGGACAGGAGACTGTCGCCGTCGTGATGGCCTCGTGGATGAACAGCCCAGGGCACAAGGCCAACATCCTCCACACCGGCATTACCCACTTTGGTTTCGGAAACAACGGCGTCTATTGGACGCAAGTTTTCGGCGCCTCCCGCGGCGGTGACGTCTGCATTGGGGCCGAGTCTTCCGGCGGCGGCCACGACGATGATGCGTCGGCGGACTCCGAGGGCGACGCGGGCGGGTCCAGCGGCGAGAGCGAGAACGCCGGCGGCGGCGAGGAGGGCGGCGTGTACCAGTGTTGCATTTTCGACCACCTCGGGATCAGCATCGCGTGCTATCCGGAGAAGCAGTGGTGGATGCCCTGGTGTCCCGGCGAGGTGGCGGAGTGGCCGTGGTCGAAGTACTTGCCGTGGAGCGGGGGCGGAGACGAGCAGGAGGATGCGAGCTGACACGTGCATCGCCCTGTGTAGCGAGCCGGACCGAGCGCGCTGCGAGTGGCAGGGGCCGCGCGCCTGGTGCGCCCGCGATCGCGAGGCGACCTGGCCGGCTGCCCGTCTGTGTGTGTTTGCCGCCCTGCACTGCTGTTTTTCGGGTGGCGCTTGTCTTGTCTGCTCTGTGTGCGATTCGCTTGGCCTCTGGCTCAAACGATGCCCCCTGGAGGTCCGAGCTGACATTGTTTACGTAGGGGACCGCGGTTGCAGAACAAAGGATTTATGTAGCACAGCAGTCCTGTTTGGCACGTTGTGTGTAGCAGTATAGCTGATCTGCTCAGCACGCCGTAGCCGTAGCTAGGTCGGGCATTCTTCATAAGGCTTGCGGACGCGCGGCTGGTCGGAACGCGGTGCAGGCGACAAAGGATGAAGGAATGATCCGCCAGCTCCGTTCCCATGTAAGAAGCTCGTCGTGGTGCCGACAAAATGCGGACGCAGCATGCCTGCCAGCCGATGACCTCTCTCCTCGTCTCGATCTGCCTCCGCCTCCCTGCATTTTCTTGCCATCGTGTTGCTTCGGTTCTGTTCCCAACGGATCCCGCTTTGCTGCGCTCACCTGCGCAGCGCTGACAGCAAGCAAACGCTGGACGGCTGCACCAAAGAACAGAGGGGGCACCCCTGCATTGCAGGCATTCGCGGCCTGGATCACCAGCGGACGGGCTCGCCACGGTGCTTCTCCCTGGGCGCCCGCTGGGCCGGGCGGACCTCCCAGACGGGGGCCGCTGGCGCAGAGCGCGAGGGGCAGGCCATACTACGGGTTCCACCCGTGCACCTCTTCGGCGCCCGCGGCACCTGGTGTGCGCGCCCGCTGGGCCTCAAGCGCCACCGCGTCTGCCAGCGTCGACAAGGAGGCCACAGCATCGCCTCGAGAAGGAACCGCTCTCTGCTCCAAATCCCTTCTGAATCGTCCCCCGGGTCCGGTTTTTTAAGGCGCCTTTTTTGTACCTGGGGGGGTCCGGTTTATTAGGGCGCTTTCTTTGGATTGGAGCTCAGGGGGTCTGGTTTATCAAGGGAGCATTTTTCTCCCTCCCCCCGTCGGGGCCAGAATCCTCGTGAGGGGTGTCGAATTTTAGCCCTCCCAGGAGTCGAAAAAGACCCCTCCGGCGACCCGCGGAGGGACCTCTCCAGGCCCAGGGGGAGGGGGTAGGGGGAGGGGTAAACCCCTCCCCGAAGGGGAAGAAGGGGGGTTGAGAACAGAGAGAGCTCGCTAAACCACTCACGCCCAAAGGGCTGGTGGGATTCAGGCCTCCCAGATAGGGAGTAGATTGGGTCGGAGGATCGCGCCGCATTGCCGATGCGTCGACGATGTGGCTCGATCTGGCGCCCGATGTGCTCCACGCCGACATCGCCGATGCATCGCCGACGTCGCCGGTGCATCGCCGATGCATCGGCGATCCATCGACGTGGAGGCACGGGAGGCCGTCACGCGTGTCACCTCGCCCCAGGCTTAGGGGAGCCGTGATGATGATTATGATGATGCTGCTGCTGATGATGATGATGTTGATGATGATGACGGCAATGAGGATGAGGATGAGGATGATAATGATAATGGTGATGATGCTGATGATTATGGTGATGATGATGACGATGATGATGCTGATGATGTTTATGCTGATGTTGGTAGAACTGCTGCTGCTGCTGCTGCTTTTGTTGCTAACAATGATGGTGCTGATGATGATGATGATGATGATGATGATGATGATGATGATGGCGGTGACGATCATGTTGATCATGTTGGTGATGATGACGACGCTGATGTTGATGATGGTGATGATGATGATGTTGATGATGATTAAGATGCTGCTGATGATGATGATGATTATGACGGTGATGGTGATGATTTTGATGGTGATACTGATGATGATGACTCTGATGATGATGACTCTGATGATAATGACTCAAATGATGCTGATGATGCTGCTGATGATGATGATGATGATGATGATGATGATGATGATGATGATGATGATGCGGGTGTTGGTGCTTCATCTCCAGGCCTCCAGCTTTAGGGACTGCCCGAAGCGCCGGTAGGTGTGCAACCTGCTGCACGCCCTCGCCCGGCTGGAGTTTCGCCACGACGCGTTGTTGGGGGCTGTGGCCGGCTCACTCGACGCGCGGCATGGGTGCGGGATCCAGCCTCGGGCCAATACCGTTGCTTAACCGATCCTTATACCCGTCCCACCACCCCGGGTGGGGATCTGCTCCTCCTCAGACATGCTCGCGCTGTCAGCAAAAAACACGACCGGAGCCATTTGGCCGCTTGAAGCTTTCTACCCGTGGGAGCCCTCGCCGGGCCCTGGGACGGTCAAATCACGACTCGGGATGGGAAACCGGCGCTGCAGGGGAAGTGGTCGGGACTTCCGGGGACCGCGTATGGAGAAAAACCAGATATCGCATAGATGGGTTCGCACTTTTTCCGAGGAGAAGAGTAAGAAGGTATCGATACCGCTGCTCGTCCTGGAGAGCCGTCGCCGCCACGGCTGGAATCTCTTCGAAAGTGAGGTCCGAACGCGCCCCTGGAGAGGTCCAGGGAGTAGCGACATGATTCTCTTCATGTTGCCCCAAGGATCATGTTCTCTTCACCTCCTTCCTTCCCTCCCTCCTCCTCCTCCTCTTCCTCCTTCCTCTTCTCCTTCTCCTCCTCCTCCTTTTCCTCCTAGCCCCCTTTGCCCGAGATGTTGCACAATCGGCGGCCAGCGGCGCAAAGGCCGAGTTCGTATCTCGCGCCCGCATGGCGACCCGCGTAGTTGTGGCGCTGCGTTGCTGCTCTTGGCGTTGGATGATGAGGCTTCTGCAGTGGAGCGCTCGGAGCGCCAGTGTTCAGGAGCGGTTGAGTGAGGTGTCTGCTGAGTTTCGCTACATCGATATTCTACTGGTACTGGCGCGGGTGGGCGCGACCTGGCTACGACCCGCAGTCGGCTACCATGTCATACTGCCTTGAAGTCTGGCTTGAAACCAGCCGCGCATTCAAACACGAATTGCAGATGTACTGTTCCTTTTCGGCGTCGGGTCTTCCTTTTCGGCGTCGTGTTCTTCGTGCACCCCACATCCTGGACACGCTGCCCACCCCCCTGAAACTACAAGGTAGGGTGGCTCTCGTTCGATTGCGGTCAGGCCCGTTTGATATGCCGATGTTATATTGTCATCTTCGCTTGTCGTCTCGGCGAGAAGCTACAGATAACGGTGAGAATTACACTTATTTGCAATATCATGTGACGGTGGATGCGTTCTGTGACTGGTTGGAAAAATTGGCGTGGGCTCGAGGGCAGTCTGCTCTTTTTGGGAGTTCGGTCTCAACGATGTCTTGGGGCTGAGGACATATATCAAATTAGTTATTCAGGAAGTTGCCTTGCGATGCGCTGGGCTTCCACGGGCGTTTGTGCAAAGGTATGCCGTCAACTAATTGCTGGAAGTTGTCGAGCGGTTCGCCTCGCGAGTTATCACGACCGATCGCGTCTCCGGGCCCGCAGACCATGGTGTCAGGAGTGCCTCGTGCATCGATCATGCGGCCATCTTCTCCTGGCAGGTGCCGCCCGCGCGTAAGGCAAGCGCGCTGGAATCGGCCAACACGCGGTTCTAATGGATACCGCGGTTTAGATTGCAGTGCCACGTGCCCATCCTCGTAGATTGCATTTGCACATTGACAGCAGCACCAGCTTCGCCTGGCTTTGCCTTAGATTTGGACCAGCTCTCGTGACGCTGGCATTGCCGCCTTTGTTCGAGAACTGGGGCAGGCTTTTTCGACGCACCCCGATTACTTCGACGAGCTCAGCTCAGCGGTGGCCCCCGACATGGCTTTGGATACATGGATGCAGACAGTGGCTCGGCTCGCTCAGAAACACATCACGGGCCCGAGCCCCGAACGTCCCAGGCCTGCGCGGCTTCGACCGGGCGTCTCTCTCTGTTGGCCGAACGGGGGGAGTTGTGCGAGGAGGGGGTCGATTCCGAGACGACGGCTCTGGCGCTGGCGCGCGCCCTTCGTCGGCCGCGCGCTCTGAGGGGGTCGCGCGCGGAGGTGCGAGCGGAGATGCGATTGGAAGGGGGTGGCAGCTGCTTGGCAGCGGCGAAGGTTTGCAGAGGCGCGGCGGCTGAGCAACTTGCTTGCCGCTCGTAGTCGCGGGCCTGGGCGCAGGCGACGCATCGCGGGCGGCGGCTTCGCCCCGCTGCGACGCGAGATTTCGCGCCACTTCGCGCGGGCAGGGGCCGACGGCGGCCTCGAGGCAAAACAGATCGAGTTCGAGGCTCGCAGGCAGGGGCGCCGGATTGCTAGCCGCGCGCGCCCGCGCGCGACGTCGGCGACCACCCCGCGGAGAATTGCGGAATGGCTCAAGGTAGCCATCTTGGCTCAAGTAACCATCTTGGCTCAAGTAACCATCTTGGCTCAAGTGAGCCACGCTAGCAGTCACCAGGTCAGCCAGAGGGGATCGCTTACTCAGGCAGGCCGCATTGAACATGAGCGAGGGCAGGAAGCTCAAGGCGAATGGGAGCAACGCCGAGGCGCCAGACAAGAAGATCGCGCGCTCGGGCACGAGGGAGGAAGAGGAGGATGCAGGCATGCAGCATGCTGGTGAGAAGGCGGAGGCCGATGAGGTTGAGGAGGAGGAGGAGGACGAGGAGCAGGCGGAGGAGGAAGATATCGAACTGGACATGAAGGGCATGATGACGAAGATGATGAAGATGATGAAGGGCATGCGTAAGGACTTAAAAGGATACGAAGAAGGAGGCAACGAATGCCAACGTCGTCGCACAGCAGGCGCAGGCTACAGCGAGCAGGGCGGCACAAGCAGTGGATGATGTACAAAAGTCGGTAGAGAACGTCAGGGAGGAGGTGGGACAATTAAAAGATACCACGATCAAGAAAGACGAACTGCCGCAATTGGTTAAAGACATCGTGAAAGGGGTAGGAGTCGGCAGGGTAGCAGGAACAGGAAGCGGCGGAGGAGGAGGAGGCGGTGGAGGAGGCCTCAGGTCAGCTGGCCAGGACGATGAGAAGAGGCGCGCCGTCACCTTCGGGAACTTCCCAGAGGACACCAAGAGCGAGTATATCATCGAACAGATCAACAAGCTGGTGGCGGCTGTGACGGCGGACCTGGAGAAGGACGGTGTGTCTGCATACGGCAAGCGGTACGCGACGAGAGGGGGTGCACGGTTCAAGACGGAGGAGGCCATGATGTCTTTCTTGCGGAAACCTGACACGCCGAAGTCGTTCGAGATTGGGGGGCAGCGTATTTACCTCAACCGGGACGTGCGCAAGACGCCAGAGGACGAAGCCAAGGACAGAGCTGTCCGGAAGCTCGTCAGAGCAGTGATCGAGAACGAGGGGGGGAATGGGGACATCGTGAAGGCAGACATCGACGCGGACTACCGCCGGGGGATCGTGAGGTATAAGGACGCCCGGATTGGCGAGCACAAGAACGGCAACATGGAGCTGAAGGGCGAGGGCATCAAGCTGGAGGCTCGGTACCTGGCGCTGCTGGAGTAGGGCCCGGCTGCTGCTGATGAGGCTGTTATTCGGGGAGGCTGTCGTCGGGGAGGCGACGACAGGAGACGGAGAAGAGGAGGAGGCAGAGGTAGAGGTAGAGGTAGAGGTAGAGGTAGAGGAGGGGAGACAGGGGCACCCGCGTGCCCAGGCGGCGGGCGCGGCGCTTGTCAGTCTGCAGAGGGCGACTTTCCAGCTGCAGCTCTGCGCGGCATACACACCCATATTTTTGGCACAGGATCCCACGATGCTGTCGTAACGATTCCCGTGGCGCCTGCAAGCGAGGAGACTGAGATTTGCGTTTTGTGTAAGAACCTCCAGTCTATTCAGACAGATGTTCGGGAGTCGGAGCTTTTGACTGAACTATGTTTTCTTGAATGGGACGTTGCGTTATTGAGCGAAACCTGGCGCGAAAGCGCGCGGGAGAGATGGTCGTTTGACGACGGATGCATGTTTTGCGGGTCTGGTGGGACCAAGGGGGGCCGAGGCACTGCGATCGTGCTGCACTGGCGATTGGCTTCTGGCTTCCACGCCTTCCACGCAGTGAACGACAGACTGCGCGCCCTGGACGTCAACATCGGGGCCCACCGGTTTCGCTTCATCTCTGTTTACATGCCGCACGGTGGTGATGCAGACGCTGATGTGGACGAAATGTATCATTTGATTGAGGGTTTACTTTCCGATGCTCGTGCCTTGCGGCGGTCGTGCGTCGTTGGAGGCGATTGGAATGCGACCGTTGGGGCCCGACAGCCCAGCGATGATGCTGACGTGGTGGGTTTACACGGTGTTGGAGACCGCAACGCCCGAGGAGAACTGTTAGCGCAGTGGGCAGCTGGCCATAATCTGGTACTTGCCAATGCGATTTCCGATAAGGGTTTCGACAAATTGTGGACGCGCCAGAATGGAGCAAGCAGGCGACAGCTCGATTATTTTCTGGTGAGTATGGACAAATCACGGTGCATTGCCGACGCAGAGGCTACTGAAGATATAGGTGTCGGCGTTGACCACCGCACTGTCCGGCTGACTCTGTCCCTTCCTCGGTCCAAGCGCAAGGCGGGGGGGCAGCGCGCCAGACGCGGTTTCCGCGGTTGGAAGCCGAGCAACAGCGTTCAGTACCGAGACGAATTGGACGCACGCCTCCGTGCTTCCTGCAGCGGCTCTGACCCGACACCAGACTTGGAAAACAGATGCGTTGCTATCGAGAGTGCTCTCAAACATGTTGCGGAACAGCGTCGGCAAGCTGAAGCAGACGTTGTTTCCGACGCAGAGGCTTCGCGACAGCTTCTCCGCAGCCTTATCGACCAGCGCAGGGCTGCTCGCAGGGCGGGCGCGAAGGATACTGTCCGGGACGTCAGCAAAAAGATCCGGAAAGAGATCAAAGCAATTGCATGTGCACGGAAGAGTGCGAAAACAAGCATCATCTTGGCTGAGTTCCGGGACCTGCGTCGACTCGTGGACATCCGGAACAGCGGCAAGAGAGATTGCATCTGCTCCATGGTCGACGAAAACGGGACCGAGAGAACTGACATCAATGACATCGCAGAGGTATTTGCTAGCTTTTTTGAATCACTGCACGACGGGGCGCCTGGAGCGTATTGTTGCGATGCCGGTGCCAGCCGAGTGCCTGCTGTCACGCCCGACGAAGTCCTGTCTCAGCTGAAGCGCATGCGGCCGGGCAAGGCGCCCGACGAGGGAGGTGTCGTCGCAGAGCTTATTCGACATGGGAGCGCATTGCTTTTCAATATGATTGCTGATATTTTCTCAGCCGTCTTGAAGCCAGGGACAGCGATCCCGGGGTACTGGAAGGCGTCTTCAATACGAGTTTTGTTCAAGAAGGGTGATCCGAGGTTCGCAGAGAACTATCGGCCTATTTGCATCATTCCCATATTGTATAAATTGTTCAGTCGGGTGCTGTGCGGGCGCATATCTGGGATACTCACTGCAGCGCAGTCGTGCGATCAGGCGGGTTTCCGGCCTGGCTACTCCTGCGATGACCACCTTTTCGCGTTGACCCTTATTGCAGAGAAATGCAACGAGTATAATTTGCCTCTTTGGGTTGCCACGCTTGATTTTAAGAAGGCCTTCGACTCGATTGACCACAGCAGTATTTGGGCGTCTCTGCTTTCTCACGGCGTTCCGCCAGCGTATGTGGGCGTCCTTTCCAGACTCTACCAGGGACAACGCGGTCGAGTTCGGAACGCTGCCATCAGCCGCGAGTTCGGCATCCGCAAGGGGACCAAGCAGGGAGATCCAATCAGCCCCATTCTATTCAATTCTGTCCTGGAGGAAGTCATGCGCAGGGCCAAAGTGAAGTGGGGCTCGCGGAATTACGGCATTCATCTTGGGTATGGTCCGGATTCGTTTGTAACTAACTTGCGATTTGCTGACGACATATTGATCATCGGCCGCACGTTGCCTCAAGTGAAGCAGATGCTGGTAGACATTGTCGAGGAGGGCGGGAGGGTTGGACTCGTCCTGCACCCTGCTAAGACAAAGATCCAGCACAATAATATTGGTTATGGCAGCCGCGCCAGGAAAGCGAGGATAGCTGGCATGGAGATCGAAGTCCTGGATCCAAGGGAACATGCCATGTACCTCGGGAGGGCCCTCTCGCTAACCGACGCGCACGATTCGGAACTCACCCACCGGATCCGGAAAGCGTGGTCGAAGTTTGGCGTGTACCGTGGCGAGCTCCTCGACAAGGCCGTGCCTTTGTCCTTGCGGTTGAAGCTGTTCCACGCTGTGCTCACCCCAACTATCTTATACGGTTGCGTATCTAGGGTGATGACAGAGTCGAGGATGGCGCGGCTGAGATCCACCCAGCTGAAGATGATTCGCATGATCTTGGGGCGGAGCCGCAAGCGGGAGCCGGATGGAGTACTGGAGACGTGGGTAGAGTGGCTGCAGCGGGTTACCCCGGAGGCGAAGCGTGCCATGCATGAGTGCGGAGTGCCGCCTTGGGGCGCCGAGCTGCAAACCCGCCGGCGTCGGTGGGGCATGCGCGCGGAGGCGATGAGTCACGACCGTTGGGCGAAGAAGGCACTCAACTGGCAGCCGAGTGGTTTCCGGAGCAGGGGCCGCCCCGCCGCGCGTTGGGCTGACCAGCTCGCATCTCTGAGCGCTGAGCCCTAAGGGCATGCTGCCGCGCGGGCGCCGCGCAGCACGTACTCAGCGACCCTCGACCCTCGACCCTCACGGCGGCGGCGCCAGCCGCGCCTCGGCGACGCGCTGCCCGCCCGCGCAGTGCCCTTTCGGGGGCGCCGAGTCTGGCGCTCGAGCCCTGGCGCGGAGCCCATCAAGGGCCCGCGATTGGCCTGGCCAGGGCTGGTGGCGGTGCAGTGCTTGGAGCTCTCCTAAAGGCGCGAATACCTCCAGTGATTTTGCTCCTGGCAGCGAGTGGTTGCGCCTGCGGAAATGGCAGCATTCCCCCTGCTACGCGGCGTGGTGTTTCGGGTGATGACAGCATTTCCGATGGTGCCCGGTCTTCAGCTCGCGCGGCCTGGGACGCGCATTCCCCGGCGGGTGGGCCGACGTTGCGGCCCAACGCCGACCCAGAAAACGGCTCCCCCCAGCAGGCGCGGCTCAGTCGTTGCGCAGCTGGCATGCCCCCTGCTGGGGTCGGCTGGCCGGAAGGCGCGAGCGCAGAGCTTCAGCTTCTGGCAGCGGTGGTGTCTCGGGTGGGGGCAGGATTCCCCGCGTTAGCTGCTCTTTCAGTTTGCGCGGCCCGGGGCGCGCGCGCCCCGGGGGCGCGGCCCGCTGAGTCTGGGGCGTCCAGGGCGAGCAGCCCCTGGGCCCAAGTGTCTGGCAGGAGTGGTGCGATCCCTACTTCGCTCAGTGCTTGCCTCATCCTGCGCGCGCGGGGCTGACCCGCGACGTCGAGCGGCGCCGCGGCCGCCGGATTAGCCCCGAGTTCGTCGCCGAGCTGTGTTCCATGGCCTGGTGTCGCGCACGCAAGATCGGCAACGCTTGGTCGCGTGTCTTCGTGCCTGCAAGGAGGGTGAGCGGGGGGCCCGGCGGATGGGCGCCGGCGGCAGTGGGGCGACATTGCCAACGCGTTCCGCGACTGACTCCGGGGCCGAGCCCCTGATGCACGACTTCGGCGCTCAAGGAGGCGGCAGCTGGACGTTGGTCAGCTTAATAACATGGACAAATTGCTCGCGCCCGCGGCCCCGCGCGCCCGCGCCAGGTCGACCTCGCGCCGCCCTGGGCGACTCGGAGGACGACTCGTTCGTCGACGTGGATCCGGACTGCGACGCGACGGCGACGCGCGCGGAGGCAGCGCGGCGGGCTTGCTGCCACCCCCCCTTGCCTCGCGCCAGGGATCGCCAAGACGGATTGCGATTTAGACCTTCTCCGCGCGCCCCGAACTTGCCGACGGTTTCGCGCGCGCCTCTCTGTCTCCAGACAATGGGCGGCGAGTGCTCGACGTTGCTGACCATCGGCGGCCGCGGGCAAGCGCGGGGGCAGCCGCGGGCGCCGCTGATTGGGAGGGCCCCCTGACACATATTGGATCACATCTGTCGCGTTCGTCGCGTTTCACTCATCAGGCATCGTGATGTCACGACGGGCTTCGTTCGATTTTTCATCTAAGCGCTACATCCACGGTCTCTGTCGAGTCGGCGCTTCGCGATCCAGGGCGCAGTCGCAGCGCGCGCCCGGGGGCAGCCCTCCTCCACGAGGGCGCGGCTGCCGTCGCGGGCGAGATCGAGAGGGCGCGCCGACGTGCCGGGAAGGGCCGCCGCGGCGACCTCGACGCTTGGACGCGCCACCTTTCGCGGCCAAGGAGGACGCGGGCAATTCGACCCCTCTGACTGCGCGTCTCTGCGCAGAACGGTCGAGGAGGCCGCTGGGCCTGAGGGGCAGACATTTACCCGCCATCGGCTCGAGTGCAGCAAGACACGCCGGCGGCTATATTTTGCGCGAGGACGCCCCGTGCACCGATCGACGAAGCGCTCCGCCAGCAACGGGCCGCCGCCTCGCCGCTGCGCCTCCTCCTCGGCCGACGACCCGCGTGGAGTGGTCGACGCAGGCGCTACTGCCTGCTACGCAGAGGGCGGGCATCGCGGCCGCCATCTGGCCCGGCGAGGCTTCTTGCGCGGCCCGGCCTCCTCTGCTCGAGAAGCTAGTGGATCTTGGCACGCGCGCCTACGCAGACAACGCGAACCGCGTCGGCATCGCCATCTCGGCTCGCAGTGCTGGCCTTGCATTAATTAAGGCGCGCCCGCTGCGAGCTCTGACGCGCGCTTCGCCCTCGCGGCAATGCTCGCCATCCCAGCCAGCACTCCGCGCCCCCCCGCCCCCTGGGAGCTGGGCCCCGACGCGAGGCGCATCCTTTCTGCCCCGATTGTCGGCGCCGCGCAGCGCGGCAACGTCGCGCCCGGCATCCAGGCGCCCATCGCGGGGGGGGGGGGGCGCAGATCGAGCTCCGGCGCCGACTGCAGGCAGCTCGTCGAGGCTGCTATGCCGCCACGTCGTGGGGCGCGCAACAGGGCGCGGCGACTCTCGCGGATTGCCTTCGGCACGTCGGTGCAGGAGGAGGCGGCGCTGGGTCGCAGGCTGCATTCTCGGGCGGCGCATATCAGAAGATTGCAATCCTCGGCCGCGACGGCCAGCCAGCCCGCGCTCAGTGTAGACGGCAAGCCCCACCTTCGCTGCAGGGCCGCGTCTGACGCCGCAGCGACGCGGCGACTCGGCATGGCCGCTTCTGGCGGGGAGTTTCGAGTGCGAGGACTTCGGCAGCGTCGACGATGGCTTCGAGCACAGCATCACCGTTAATTCCCAGTATTAGTCAATTCCCATTCGAGGTCGAGCCGGCGATTCGGCCTAGCGGAGCATGCAGTGCAGATGTAGGCCAATCCACATGGTCGGCGATTTGTCGCTGATGTCGGGGCGCCGCTAGTCGCGGGCGAGGCGAGGGGGCCGAAGGGGATCTGCACGCGAACGAAGGTGCGGTCAACGTGGTGCGGCTGTTTTGCGACGACGACGTGCGGGGGCTGCACTATGCCGCAGGCCTTGGTCTGCCGCGCACCGGGCCCGTGCGGCGGCCATTCCGCCGCCTGGCCGGCGAGCGCCCGAAGCCGCTGAGGTTCCTCCGCCACCCTGGGGCGAGTCGAGATGCGAAAGTAGCGACTCTGAGGTAGTGGCGCGCGGCAGCGTCTTCTTCGCTGCTCGACGATCTCCGCTCGCGCATGAGAGGTTTCACAAAACGGTGGCCACGACATTCGTTCGCAATTGCAGTCTGCCGCCGCCACCAACCAGCGCGCGCGTTGCAAGAGTGTCCTGCGCATTCGCAAGGTAGCCCAGGAGCGCGCCGTCACTGCTCGGGTGTTTTGCGGAGCGATCTCCCTTCCATCGCGCTGTTGTGGAGCCAGCCTATCTGATGTGCCCTTGAGCGCCGCCGCGCGGAGTTGGAAGCGCGCGTTCCCGCTGTGCCGTCGCCGAGCCGTTTGAGGATCTAGCCGCTCAGCGGCCGCGCCCGCTGGCAGCCCGCGCCGCCATGCCCGCGCCGCGGCCAGCGCCGCCGCCCGCGAGCTATGGGCCCTCGCCTGGGCGAGACGGCGCTCCTGGCCGCGGGCCGCCCCAGGTCCGCCAGTCGGAGGGCGAGGCTGAGAGGTGGCCGAGGTGGCTCCGCGAGCGCCGGCCGCGGGGCGCCACTTGCACGGTCGCGCCGCCGCGATGGCGCCCGCAGCGCCGCCCCGCCGCGCGGCGACCGCGGAGCCCGCCGCGCAGATCCCCACCGGGGTCGGCCGCGTCGGGCGATGCCGCGCGATGGTGCGCCCGAGCAGCCGCGTCAGACTCGGCGTCGCGACGGCGAGGAGCACGCGGTGCGCAGTTACCGCCTGCCCCCCGCGAAGCTGGGCAAGCTGCCGCGGATGGACATGCAGATGGCGTCGCGGCTCGTGCCCGTTCTCGCTCGGGTTGCACTTGGGAACAGCTTCGACGCCCGACAAATGCTCGCCGCGACGACGCGCGCGCTACTGCTGGACTACGAGATCCCGCTTGCTGCCGCGGGCTTCGCGGCGGGCAATGCGCGCTAGATGGAGGCCCAGAAGTTGCGCGGCTCTCGCAGGTAGAATGCAGGCGCCAACGAGGCGCCAGAGATCGTCAGCGGCCCGGTTATGTCCAGGCGTTCCTCGCAGCGGCGAGGGCGGCCACGGTCACGGGCGACAATGTAGGCGGCAAGAACCAGCAGGCATGGCACGACCTGGTGGGGAAGTACGAGGGCGCCGCGATCGAGGACTTGACGTTCTTGGCGAACTACAAAGGGGACTCGCCGATGATCGGCATGAGTTTCAGCGGCGAGAAGCTCGAGCGCTCGTTTTTAGCCTGCGCCGAGCAGCTGGGGGGGCATCATCAAGCCAGGGATGGCGCCGAGGGGTCATCAGGAGAGGCCGTTGCAGATGTCGATGGACTCTTTCGACGAGCATTAGGGAGAAGCGGTGTGGAGTCGATGCTGGTGTCTGGCCCCGCCGGGAGTGGTTCCGTGTTTGATGCTAGCGCCGTTGATGGGAACGGCGCTGTGTTTATGCAGGTCCCTGGCTCGGCCGTAAGTGGTTTCGTGCTTGATGCAACTGTTTCTGAAGGAGAGCCGTGCTGTGTCGCAGATGGCGCCCATTGCTACGGGGTCTTCAGCTTCTTCGACGGCGGCCGCGCCCACCGTGTGCCGAGAGAGAGAGAGAGAGAAAACAAAAGAGAGAGAGAGAGAGAGAGCGAGAGAGAGAAAAACAAACAATAATGATAAAGAAAGCGCCAGCGAGAAGCTCAGTGAATAATGTCCCTCCTCCTCCTCCCCCTAAGTCCTATGCCGTAGTGTAACTATCGCAGAGAAGTTGGCGGTTTTGCAGCCACATCGTAGCCAAGCAAATCTACGTAACCAGAGCTCAGCAGATTCAGAACATCTTTCCAAGCTAAGCCTTTCTTGTAAACTCGCGAAGTCAATTCGGGGCTCCCTCGGGGGGGGGGGGGGGCATCCACGTGCCAGCCGTATGCGTGCATTGCAGGTCGTACACACTGAGTGCACTCGAATGTGTTGTCCGTCAAGCCAGCTTCGACAGTCGGCCCGATGCACGTCCTGTCATGTCCTGTCCCTCTCCTCCCTGTCCTCCACTCCTGCACTGCTGCACTGCTGCGGGCACCAGGGTCGATCAACAGCGCTGCCTTTCCCTCCCCCAAGCGGCCTTGGCCGCCGGAGGGGTGGCGGAGCAGTGCATCCATGACTCTCGCTTGAGCGGCTGGGGGGGAGCCGGAGGGGGGGGGAGCGGGACGGGGTCGTGGGAAGCCATAGCAGGAAGGGGGCAGGAGAAGAGGGAGGGAATAGAGGAGTCCATGGCGTGCTGGCGGCGGCTGCTGCCCTCCCCCCGCCCGAGACTCCCCGTCCCTCGCCGGACTTCCCGTCCCTCTGTCCCTGTCTCTGTTCCATTCTGTTCGACGTGTCGGCCACGGCTGGGTGGTGAAGCTGGCTGCGGCGGCAAACGAATGCAAGTCGGCAGCACAGTTCGATAATGGTTCGGAGTCGCAGGGCAACTGTCACAGCCGCCATATAACCACTAAATCTTCAGCACCGCAGGTGCGGGGTACCTTCCCCCTTGTCCTCGTCGTCCTCCCCCTCTCTATCTCTCTCTCTCTCTCTCTCTCTTTCCCTCCTTGTCCTTGTCGTCCTCCCCCTCTCTATCTCTCCTTTTCCTCTTTCCCTCCTTGTTCTTGTCGTCCTCACCCTCTCTATCTCACTCTCCCTCTGTCTGCAGTTCTGGTCTGGCCAGGGCTGGGCCGGGTGCCTCTGGTCTGCTCGCGGCTGGGCGCCTATATTCATTCCGAGGGGCAACGGGCGGAAGAAAAGCTTCTCCCGGAAGCTCTCGGGGGGATAGCCGCTCATGACGAGGTCCAGCGGTTGCGCGAATGCCATGTCCGACAGACCTCGTACTGCTGGCTGACTGCTGCTGCTGCTCCTCCCCCTGTGCAGCCATTTCGGCTCGAACGCGCAGGGGGGCCTGGGCCGCGCGACAGGCGTCCTCCCCCCTCCGCAGCCATTTCGGCTCGAACGCGCGGCGCCATGCCGAAGCGGCGGCACTCCTCACCCTCGCGGCCGCGGCCGGAGAAGGCCGCCCACCTGCGCGCCACGTACAGGCGGCTGATCGAGGCGGTGTACCTGCGGTGGAACCCAGAGAAGGTCGTCGACGTGCCGCGGCTGATGGACAAGTACGCGGGCCAGGAGCCCGATATCTACGACAAGGTGGTGCGGCGATACGTCTCGGGGGCGGCCTGGCGGCCCCTGCTGAAGATGATGTACGAGCGCTTCAACCCCGAGAAGCTGGAAGGCCTGGACCGCATCTGCGAGAAGTACGCCGAGAGCGAGGCCGCCCTCTACAAGGCGCTGTGCGACAAGTACCTGCCGACGCTGAGCGAGCGGGGCGAGCGGGCCCGGCCGCTGCAGGTAGATGTGTGGGGGCCGCCCGCGGATGAGGGCGCACCCGCCCGGCGCCAGGAGCCGGAGCAGCCCGCCCGGCGGCGAGGCGGCGGCGCCTCCCCCGCGCGCAGCGCCGACGGCCACGGCCCGCTTGGCGCGGGCGCCGAGGCGCCCAGCGCCAGCCGCGGCGCGTCGAGGCCGCGCTCCCGGACGCCCCGGCGGGCGGCCTCCGTCACGCCCCCGCCGCTGATGACGGCCGGCAGCGGCGAGGCGCACAGGGGCGCCGCCGCCACGGGGCCGCCGGCGCAGGCGGAAGTGGAGCGGAAGCCGAGGCGGAAGAGGAAGAGCAAGCCGCCGAAGGCGGCCGCCGAGCCCAGCGGGGCGAACGAGGAGAACTCCCCGGAGAGAAGACCAGAGGCCTCCAGCCTCCCCGGCACGCGGGCCAAGGCGGCGCCGCTGAGACCCGAGAGGCAAGCCGCCTCGCCCGGCCTCTCCCAGAGCCCCGCCGGAGCCGCGCCGCCGCCGCCGCAGGAGGGGCCGCCAGGGCCGCCGGCCGCGCCGCGCGCGCGCACGCCCAAGGTGGTGCGGAGGGCCGCGAAGGCCGCGCGGAAGGCCGCGCGGGAGCTGAAGAGGGCGATGGCAGCCGCGGGCGCCTCCGGCGACGAGGCGGCGCCAGCCGAGGAGGCGACGGAGGCCGCCGCAGGCGGAGAAGCCCTGGCCGCCGCGGAGGCCCCGCAGCCTGGGGCCACGGCGGCGGCGGCGGCAGGTGCCGGCGAGCCGGCCGAGGTGCGCCCGGGGGGCCCTGCGCCAGAGGCGCCCGCAGGCTCGAAGCCGAAGGTCGAGGTCGCGCTTGGGGCGGAGAAGATCGCCGACCTCAAGCGCAGGATGCAGGAGCTCAGGAGCAAGAAGCAGGCGCACACCGCTCTGGATGCGGCCATGGCTGTGGGCAAGCAGGCGCGTAGCGCAGAGCCGCCAGCCGCGCCCCCACCGAAGGCCGCCGACGCCTCGGGACTGAGCTTGGAGGCGCAGATGCGGCAGCGGGCCTTGCGCGCATTGGGCTTGGCGTAGGCTGTCCTCCTCGTTGTGGCAGTCCTGCGCTGCAGCGGCCAGTATGAACAGGGAGCTGCAATACAGCTTTTTCTCCTACTTCACCCCTCCTCTCTGGTCAGAAATTTCTGCTCGTCGCACCACCTCCAGGTTGGCTTGAGAACCCCTGGCAACCGGAACGTTTGAGACTACTTTGTCGCGTGGACCCCGAGAGCGAAACCCAAGCGCGTTGAAAACCATTTGTGTCAAGCACCATGTGTGCACTCCATGCGTACGTGTGTGAGAGAGAGAGAGAGAGAGAGAGAAACCCCATGCGTGTGGAACTCCATACGTGTGGACCCTCTTGTTGTATCCAACTCCGCGTCGATCCCCACATGTTTGCGGGTGTGGAGCGCCCTGCTTTTGGAACCCGGTGTGTGTTTGTGTTTGTGTGTATGTGGAACCCCATGTGCGTGGTGCCCAGTGCCAGAGACGGCCAGAGCCAACCCGCAGGGACAGTGAGAGCAACCAACATCTCTAGCAGCTGCGCAGGTTGTTGAGACCCGTGCTGTCAAGACGCTGATGAAAGCAGGATCGCCTTGGGCTCCAGCGGGGCTCTGGTTCCAGGTCGTGGAGGCTACAGTCAACCCGCATAATAAGGATGGGCAACCTTCCCAAGGGTACCCTTGCATCCTTGCCTCCTCGGCCCATCCTTGGCCACTTTCGTTGGCCGTGCCCCGGTCAAAAGGCCAACGAAAGTGGGCGCCCAGGGCCATTGCATCCTTATCGCGCATCCTTACTACACGGGTTGACCGTATTCGTGGTCGAGCCTCGGCTTGGCCAGAAACTGTTTTTCGTGTTTTAGACTCAGCGCTCATTGTGGCAGCACGGCAACTGTTCGGCGTCCCCCCAACATACTTATATCATGTGTTCGTCGCCCCCCCAGGGGCGACGCGCGCACCGAGAAATCGTATAGTATATGCGTCGTGGCGGGCGCTTTCTGGCCACACCGCTCGAGAAACGATCTACTACAAGATGGGTCTACCAGGTGTTCGGGTCGGACGCGCGCCTCCGAGGCGGACATGCCGTGTCGGCATGTCCCATGTGCGCCCCACGTGCTGCTCGGGGATCGTGCTCCCACCCCGGAGGAGGAGGAGGAGGAGGAGGAGGAGGAGGAGGAGGAGGAGGAGGAGGGGGAAGAGGAGGAGGAAGAGGAGGAGGAGGAGGAGGGGAAGGAGGAGAAAGAAGAGGAGGAGGAGAAGGAGGAGGCAAGGGGAGGAGGAGGAGGAGAAGGAGGAGTAGGAGGAGGAGGAGGAGGAGGAGGAGGAGGAGGAGGGGACCGTGCTCCCACCCCGGCGCGGCTCGCGGTCCTCTCCGACCTCCTCGGCCGGCTGCGGCGTGCACGGACGGAGGGCGGCGCCCTCCCGGCCTCTCTGCGTCCCTGCGACTCTCGGGGGGGGAGCAACAGACACACGGGCACAATGTATCGTCGACCCCCCAGAACAGATGGGAAAATATGGGAAGGGGGGGGAAGGCAAAAACCCAGAAGATCTTGGAGGATAGGGGGAATCCTATTACTTGTGTCTATGAATTTGTGTGTGTGTGTGTGTGTCCCAGGGATCCTTCAAGCACTTCCTGATCGGATCTGGATCTCATCGTTGATGCGCATCTCAAAGCACATGCAATGTTTCTCCCACCCTCACGTGTTGGGCACTCGCCCCGAAGATGGCACAGCGGTCTCCGCTCGTCATCCTCCTTCTTCCCGCGTCCCTCCTCATTCGTCCGCCTGCCTCCTGCGCAGCTGTCGCCACCCTTGAGGCTTCGAGCTGCGAAAGCGCCCCCAGTTTCGCGAGCTGCGGGTAGACCACCGGAACTCAGGTTAGACCTCGCCGTTCCCTGGGGGCTGCGGAATGCGAAACTGTCGCCACTTCCATGAGGGGCGGGGGGGTTCAGCGGATTAGATACACCACGCGGGCTCATGTAGGACGTCGACACCGCCTTGGGCCTGCGGACTGCGAAACTGTCACGACGTTCGTTCGTTGCGTGGCGATTCTTGTCTTTCTGTCTCCTTTTTCATAGCACAGCTTGGGGGCCCATTGTAATTTATGGTAATGCCTCGATAGAACATCTTGTCTTTTGAATCGTGCGACGTGTGCGCCTCTTATTTAGCTTACAGCAAATCGCTGCTCTAGTCATGCCATCTTCCGCAGCAAATTGGCCCATATTTGGAGAGAATTGTTGCATATCGATTGGGTACGTCGCACATGTGTGTTTGCGAAGCAATTCCACAGGACGTTCACCTTTCCAGCGGACGCCCGCCGCGTTGCACTGCCCTGCGAGGGGTTGGCGAGGACGTGTATGGCAGCAAGGGGTGACGTGCGGTTCCGCGGCGCGCCCGTGAGGGGAAGGCAGAGGGGGCGAGCTTTCTATGATGGGCCTGTTTTCCACCACCACCAGAAGTTGGATGGGGGAAGGAGGAGGAGGAGGAGGAGAAGGAGGAGGAGAAGGAGGAGGAAGAGGAGGTCCCCCTCCCCCTCCAACTGATGGTGGTGGTGGTGGAAGACAGGCCCATCATTCTAAGAAGGCTCAGAAAGCCTCCAGCCCTCTCAGAACCTTCCCAAGCCTTCTCCAAATCCGCAGGCGGCCTCTTTGAAGGCAGGAGGTCTTGTCGGAAGCCCAGCCAAGTTCTGAGGAGGTTTGCCTTTTGCTGGCTGGCTCGTCCCCCTAGCTGGGAGCCAAAATCAGAGTGGTTGTAGTACGCATGACGGTAGCGAAGCAGAGATGTGGAAGTTCTGCTCGTTTGAGAGGCTGGGGTTGTCCACCACAAATAAGGCAGCACCGGTGGAACAACGACGCACGATGTGAGAAGGGAGTATGCCGAGTGTTTGCTCCAGGGAAGGACGGATGGGGGGCGTGGGCGCACGCGCACGCGGTCGCAGTATCGAAGCTGTCTCCGGCGAATTCTTGACGCTTCGCGTCTCCCCACCAGCCCATCCAGAATCGACGCCCAGGCGAGTTGCCTTGATCAGGGAAGTGTAGGTGAATCTAGTGAAACAAGGAAAGAAGACAATTGCCTAACCAAAACCGTGGATACATCCGCCTCTCGGAGATCTCTTGGGGTCTCTTGGGGGCCGCTTGCGAGTTTTGTGGGCGGCGTCTTTGGGGTTTCTTGTGTGCCAGTTCGGGCCTCTTGGGCGCCTCTTTGGACCATCTTTGGGGTCCTCCTGATTGCCTTGGATGCCCTTTTGGGACTATCTTAGAGGACAGCGATCAAATAATAAACAGCTGTGATTCGTGCTGACCCTACAGTACCTGTAAGATCGCCTCTCGGACCCTCTCGGAGCTCTCTCGCAGTGCTCTTGCGCGCTCATTGGGCTGTCTTGGGGCCCTCTTGGGCGGCTCTTGAGGCTCTCTGTGGCAGTCTTGGAGCCATCTGGAGGCCTCGGAGGGCCACGGAACGCGAAAAAGTGATGAGGCACACAACACATATTGTCTCCAGGTTTTTGACTGACTTCGGCCCCTTGGCGGCTTCCTTGGGAGGCTCTGTGGCCACTTGGAGCCGTCTTGGGGCGGTCTTGGGGCCTCTTGGAGCACGTCTTGAGCCATCTTGGGCCATCAGGGACGCTCCGCTCCAACTACCCGCGAGGGGGCCCGTCCAGGTCCATGGGGAGGGGGTCGGTGGAAGGTTCTAGACACCCTCCCCGCCCGCAAGCCGTCTCGCTCACTCCCACCCGCCCTCCCAACACATGAGTAGCATCCGAGCCGCAGCGTGTTCAGCGGTAGTCCTTGGATGGACAGCTAGTTGGAACCAAAACGGAGCCCACGTGCACAACGCCTGGGAGAGGTGCGCTATGCGCGCCACGCGCGCCAGGTGCGCCAGGCACTCCTGTGACCCAAGCGTGCCGGGCACGCCTGGTGCGCCAGATGCGCCGCGTGATCCACGTGCGCCGTGTTAGGGGGCCACATGTGAACCCTACCCCTACCCCCCACGATGTTTGAGGGGAGGGTGGGGTTCACTTCGCTCGGGAGCTCCCGAACGAAGTGAACCCCACCCTCCCCCTCGGAAATCGTGGGGGGTAGGGGTAGGGTTCACATGTGACACCCTACATGTGTGCCGCATGCTCCAGCCGCGCCAGGTGCGCAATGTTCGGGGCACGCGCAGAGCGTGCCAGGTGCGCCTACGCACGTGGCAGTACCCATCGGGAAACGTGTCGGCCCCCACCACCCCACCCTTGTCGAAAACCAGTGCGCAATCGCGGCGGGGTGGCCGTCATAGCGTCTCGTTGGCCCGCACACAGCAGGCAATATGCCAGCATCCCTTCTGTCTCAATCAAAAACCAAAGCACAGTGATCGCGGGGTGCCCGCGCATGATCCAGATTTTGCCTCGAAGTGCATGTTATATGGTTTTGTTGATAGGGATGCTGGCCCTGCGCGCAGCAGGCAATGTGGTGACACCCCCGTCGCGCCTATCAAAAACCATACAACATGCACACCGATCATGACCTATCATGTTGCTCCAAAGTGGATTTCACATTGTATTTTGACAGGGGTGGTGGGGGGGTCTCACTGGTTGGCTGCTGGTCGCCTGGGGGAGGGGGTGTTCATCAATATGGAGAAGCGAGAAAGCTACCCTCCGAAAAAGCAGGCCGTATACCACCCGCCCTCCGAGTGTCAGCAGATCGCCCAGGAACGCCACACATGTCATGTGCGCCACGAGTTCCAGGTGCACTAGGCATCTTGGAGGCCCATGCGTGCCAGGTGCGGCACATGCTCTACGTGCGCCAACTGTGCCACGTGCTCCAACCGCGCCAGAGCCCACGAACGTGGTGACGGTTGCACAGTTCGCAGCCGCCCAGGGAGCCGCGAGATTCGGTCTTGGTGTGAGCAAGGCGCCACTCTGTTGGACCCCACGGGAGCCCATCAACATGGCGACCGTTTCACAGTTCGCAGTTCCCTGGGAAGCCGCGAGGTCTAGTCTGGGCGTGCGCATGACACCATTCCGCTGGACCTCTCAGGAGCGCGTAAGAGTGGCGACAGTCTCGCAGTTCGCAGCCCCCGAGGGAGCCGAGTCCAGTTTGGATCCGCGTGGCCCCCGCCTCCGCTGGACCTCCCAGGAGCCCACGAAGTTGGTGACCGCTGCGCAGTTCGCAGCCTCCAAGGGAGCAGCGCAGGAGGGGAAGGCAGACGGCATGAGAAGGAAGGGGGGGAAGAGGAAGTGGGGCGGGAGAGGCAGCGGGGACCACGGTGATCTAGTGCAAGACGAGAACACACGATGGGAGGGCTGGGAACAAGTGCAAAGGGAACGCGGGGCGCCCGCGCACGTTCCAGAATAATAGGCAAAGTGTGTGCCATATTCCCCAATCAGTGCTTGCACTGATTGGGGTCCTGGCGGAAGTTGGAAGATTTGGCGAAAGTTTCCCGCCGATTTTGGTAGCAGGCTGGGTTACGGGGTTCACAGTTCCGGGTTCCCGGGTTCCTGGTTATTGGTTCTGGGCCGATTTCGGTGGGTTCTGGGCTCCCGGGCTCCCGGCTTCCCGGTCGATCTCCTCAGCGAAAACCTTCCATTGATTGGGAAATTTCTATGCTGTAATGTATGTTCTATTGATTTCTTGTCAGGGATGGTGGGGGGGGGCGGTCTTGGTTGCTTGCCAGTCGCCCGGGAGAGGTGGTGATTAAGGGAGCAGTGATGAACCCCTCCCCGAACCTCCCCCGAAGGGGAAGAAGGAAAGGGGGAAGAGGAAACGCCCTAGACCACCTGCGCCCAGAGGGCTGGTGGGATTGTCGCCGCCCCCTGCCTTCTGGAAGCGTCTGGTTGAGTGTCAGGCGTGAGCACGGTAGTGCTAGTGGACCGCGCCGCACCCGAGCTGTCTGGAAACCGCGGGGGGACCGCGGGGGGAATGCTGGGGAGGGGCCGCCTGGGGCCCTTTTGAGGCTGTCTTTGGGCTCGTGTTGGACCTCTTGGCCTCCTCAAGGGCCGTCTGAGGCTCTCTCGCGCCACCTTGGGGCTCTCTTCGGCCGTCGTAGGGCGGTCTTGGACAGTGTGGCTCCCCGTCGCCTTCGGCGACGGCCTTCCCCGATAGCCCCGGCGTCGTTTTTGCTAGCCTCGGTGTTTAGGCCTGTTCGCCGGGACCTGTTGACGGCCCCAGGGCCCCAGGAGCCGAATCTCGCCAAACACTTCCAGCCGTGTTTTTATCGCGACGCGAAGGGGCATGGGTCTCATTCCCTCAGGATGCAGCTCCTGAGAGGGATAATCCAGCATCGGCGTTGGCAAATCCGTGGCGAGAAACCGGCGTCACGCCGTGTAGCCCATTCTGCTTAATCCCATGCGCTCTGGCCTCATTCGGTGTAGCCGCCCTACTCTGGGCTGATCCAGCCCTCTGGCCGTGCAATCGAGCTCATTCGCCGTTCATCGTTTCTAGGAAGGCCGCCCAACAGTTGCCTCCTCCCCCCCCCTCCCCTCCCCTCCCCTCCCATCTGGCCCTCGGCTCCGCCGCTGCCCCCGAGGCGCGCCAGCTTCGGCGTCCTGACGCCACGGCGGGCCTGCAACCTCGCGTGGGTCGCCCGGGGGCGGCGCCTCCTCCCGCGGGGGGCTGTGATTCCGCCAGGCAAGTATGGCGGGGTTGGCCCACGAGCCGCGGAAGCACCCCGGTCGCGAGCGCACTGCGCCCGAGGGCCCACGGGTCAGCGCAGCAGGGCTGCGCGCCCTGCGGGAGGGAAGGGTAGCGTCAGGAGGTCGAGGGGAGTGGTGGGAAGGGGAGCGGGAATGGGGGGGTGGAGGGGGGGGGGCCGGCCGGCTGGGAGCGGGAAGGGGCCAGCGGGGCAGGGGAGGATATGAGAGGCTGGAGGAGGCTCGGAGCCTCCCCCTCCTGCCCCCTCCAGCCTCGGATCCTCATCGACCTCCCCTCCTCCCTCCTCAGGCCTCCTCCCTCCTGCCCCCTCCCCTCCTCCCTCCTCCCTCCTAGGCCTCCTCCGAGGAGGAGGAGAGGTCGAGGGCTGCGAGGAGGCCAGAGCGGGCCCCTAGGGAAGCGGGCCCGGAGGTGGCTCGCCGCCTTGCGCTCTCCCTGGGGCCTTTTTTGGGGCCCAGGGGGGCCGAAAGACAGCGGCTCGGGGTGGCGCGCGCGTCCAGGGGGGAAGGGAAGAGGAGAGAGGGGTGCAGGCGGTGAAAAGGGGGAGGAGGAGGAGGAGGAGGAGGAGGAGGAGGAGGAGGAGGAGGAGGAGGAGGGGGAGGAGGAGGAGGAGGAATAGGAGGAGGAGGAGGAGGAGGAGGAGGAGGAGGAGGAGGAGGAGGAGGAGGAGGTAGGAGGAGGAGAGAGGGAGGAGGAGGAGGAGGAGGAGGAGGAGGAGGAGGAGGAGGAGGAGGAGAGGAGGGAGGAGGAGGAGGAGGAAAAAACGGGAACAGTAGAGGGTAGGGATAGAGTAGGGGAGAGGAGCTGGCGGAGAAGGAGGAGGAGGAGGAGGAGGAGGAGGAGGAGGATAAGGATGAAGAAAAGGAGGAGGAGGAGGAGGAGGAGGAGGAGGAAAGGGAAGGGGGCGTAGGAGGAGGAGGAGGAGGAGGAGGAGGAGGAGGAGGAGGAGGAGGAGGAGGAGGGAGGAGAGGGAGGGAGAGAGAAAAACATGAGAAGAAGTAGGAGGGAGGAGACGGGATGAGAAGGGAGAGGAGGCGGGATGTGGATCGGGGGGTGGAGGAGGGGGAGGATGAGGAGGACAGGCAGGAGAGAAGAGGTTGGAGGAGGATGAGGAGGAGGATGAGGAGGAGGATGAGTAGGAGGATGAGGAGGAGGGAAGA
The DNA here is from genome assembly GCA_963575745.1 of Prorocentrum cordatum. Taxonomy (NCBI): domain Eukaryota; class Dinophyceae; order Prorocentrales; family Prorocentraceae; genus Prorocentrum; species Prorocentrum cordatum. The sequence continues at coordinate 275,774 of CAUYUJ010019616.1, forward strand.
ACCACAAGGAAAAGTTGAGCGAGAGCCATGTTTTGAAAAGAGGCCTCCCTCGATCCGTAAGATTGTGGCATTGCTGTAAATTGTGTTCACGCCTTACTCGGCAGCTTCAAGCGAGAACCCCTTTGAGTAAATGGGCCGTCCTCCGTCCGTGCAGCTCTTGCTGCGTAGTTTCGCACTTCCGGCCATCATGTATGAGAAGCGAGATCCCGCTCTGAACACGAGCCGCCCTCCATCCCTGTGGCTGCTGGAATGGCCAAAGCCCGTGCGCGCGGCGTGAATGCGGGAGCCATGTTCAAAACCTCGTCACATGTGCAGCTGCCAGTGTCTTGCTTGCACGTCGCTGAGTCGAGAGCCGCGCACACCCCCTTCCCACTGTCTGTAACGTCGGGGGCATTCAGGGCAAATGTGCGCGTCGCCTGGGCGAGAGCCACATTCCGCAAACGACCTGCCCTCCACCGGTGTGACTGCCCAGGAACGCCAAGCCTCAGTCTCACAATCGGAAAGGACGTCCCAGGCGAACCGCCCAGTCCCCTTGCGCGACGGGGAGACGCTGTTTACAGGGAAACGTGGGGGATAGAGGAGGATGCGGGAAGCTTCCCTCGGCCGAAACCCAACACTGCGCAAGGCGGAAGACCTCGTCCCCGTGGCTCGCGTTCAGATGTTGCGCGAATGGCGCCCGGCGCGGGCGCTGCAGGAGAGACGTCCTTCGCTGCTCGCGCGCGAGCAGGATGGGGGAGACGGTGGACACACCACCAGCAGCAGCAGCAGCAGCAGCAGCAGCAGCAGCAGCAGCAGCAGCAGCAGCAGTAGCAGCTGGAGCAGCAGCGGATTCGGCGCCCGCCCCCTCATTGACGCCTGCCCCGAGGTCTACCTCCGGCTCAGGGCGCCCCAGCGCGGAGAGGCGCCGGGACGGGGGGTGGGCGAGGCGGGGCGGGGCCGGGGGCCTGCCTGGAGGGGGTGAGGGGGGGGCGTGGACATCATGGCCAGGGCCAGGGGGTCTTCGTGGCCCCCCTCTCCTCTCGGGGCGTTGCCTGGCCACCCCCTCGTCCGCGAGCGTGCCTGGGGCCACGGAGCGCTGCGACCCCCTCTTCACGGCGTCCCTCTTCGGCGCACCCGGCGAGGGGGGGGGAAGCGGAGTGAGGTGGGGGGGGAACAGGAGAGGAGGGAGAGGGGCGAAGGGTTCAGTCGGGCCTGTCCCTCTACAGGAAGAGAATCCAAAAATAGAAAAAATGATAGTGTGGGGACGATGTTTCTATTTTTTGTATTTTTTCTTGCATTATTGGAGTGTTGTTTCCCAATCCTCCTATGGTTGGGTACTCGTTTTCAATAGAGCAGTGTGGTCGCCCCGTCCTCCTCCTCCTCCTCCTCCCCCTCCTCCCCTCCTCCCTCCTCCTCTCCTGTTTCCTGTGTTCCCCTCTCCTCTTCTCTCGTGCCGTCGGGCTGCGGATCACCTCGAGACCTCGCGGAGCCCTGGTGGCTGCGATCTGCGCAACTATCGCCACTTTGGTGGGCTCCTGGGAGGCCCAGCGGAGGTGGGTCCCACGCGGATCACCTCGAGACCTCGAGGTGCCCTGGGGGCTGCGATCTGCGCAATTGTCGCCACTTTCGTGGGCTCCTGGGAGGCCCAGCGGAGGTGGGTCCCACGCGGATCACCTCGAGACCTCGAAGTGCCCTGGGGGTTGCGATCTGCGCAACTGTCGCCACTTTCGTGGGCTCCTGGGAGGCCCAGCGAAGGTGGGTCCCACGCGGATCACCTCGAGACCTCGCGGTGCCCTGGGAGCTGCGATCTGCGCAATTGTCGCCACTTTCGTGGGCTCTTGGGAGGCCCAGCGGAGGTGGGTCCCACGCGGATTACCTCGAGACCTCGCGGTGCCTTGGGGGTTGCGATCTGCGCAATTGTCGCCGCTTTCGTGGGCTCCTGGGAGGCCCAGCGGAGGTGGGTCCCACGCGGATCACCTCGAGACCTCGCGGTGCCCTGGGGGTTGCGGTCTGCGCAACTGTCGCCACTTTCGTGGGCTCCTGGGAGGCCCAGCGGAGGTGGGTCCCACGCGGATTCCCTCGAGACCTCGCGGTGCCCTGGGGGCTGCGAAGCCCAGCGGGGGTGGGTCCCACGCGGATTACCTCGAGACCTCGCGGTGCCCTGGGGGCTGCGATCTGCGCAATTGTCGCCACTTTCGTGGGCACCTGGGAGGCCCAGCGGAGGTGGGTCCCACGCGGATCACCTCGAGACCTCGCGGTGCTTTGGGGGCTTGCGATCTGCGCAATTGTCGCCACTTTCGTGGGCTCCTGTGAGGCCCAGCGGATGTACGTCCCACGAGGATCAGCTCGGGACCTCGCCGCCCCCTAGGGGGCTTGCGATCTGCGCTACTGTCGCCACTTTCGTGGGCTCCTGGGAGGCCCAGCAGAGGTGGGTCCCACGCGGATCACCTCGGGACCTCGCCGCCCCCTGGGGGGCTTGCGATCTGTGCAATTGTCGCCACTTTCGTGGGCTCCTGGGAGGCCCATCGGAGGTGGGTCCAACGCGGGTCACTTCGGGACGTCGCCGCCCCCTGGGGGGCTTGCGATCTGCGCAATTGTCGCCACTTTCGTGGGCTCCTGGGAGGCCCAGCGGGGGTGGGTCCCACGCGGATCACCTCGGGGGCTTGCGATCTGTGCAATTGTCGCCACTTTCGTGGGCTCTTGGGAGGCCCAGCGGAGGTGGGTCTCATGCGAATCACCTCGGGACTTCGCCGCCCCTGGGGGGCTTGCGATCAATGCAACTGTAGCCGCTTTCGTGGGCTCCTGGGAGGCCCAACGGAGGTGGGTCCCACGCGGATCACCTCGGGACCTCGCCGCCCCCTGGGGGGCTTGCGATCTGCGCAATTGTCGCCGCTTTCGTGGGCTCCTGGGAGGCCCATCGGAGGTACGTCCCACGTGGATCATTCGGAGGTACGTCATACGCGTTTTTGTTCAACGCCCCTGTGTTTCCATGTTGTATAGTTGCCGTTCCTCTTCTTGCTGCGCTCTTCTGAAATCACTGTTGGGTGCTCTTCTTGCGCACTGCGGGTCCTTCAGAATGCCATTCAGCATTGAGTGGTCCTGAGTATAACTGCCATATGTATAAAAAGGGTTGGGTACGTCACAGGGTAATTATTTTTCGTCCAAAATCCGCCTGCAGGGGGACATGCCCGACCAAAGCCGAGGGGGGGGGGGAGCGGAGGGGAGAGGAGGGAGAGGGGCGAATGGGGGATGGTGAGGCGGGGAGGCGTCCAGGACGGGGGCTGGGGGAGGGAGAAGGTGGGGGAGGGAGGCGGGGGGGAGAGAAGGCAGGAGGAGGGGGGCCACGAGGGAGGGGGGAGAGAGCGAAAGGAGACAGCAAGCTGCGCTCGCGCCTCCTCGGATCCCATCCCTCCCTCCCGTCCCTTCCCATGGCGCTGTCTTGTCTTGGCCCGCGGGCGCGTGTCATAGCCGGCCTGCGACTCCCACAGAAAGCCCACTTCGCGTGATGCGCAATCGGCTAAAAGGGGGAGCTGCGTGCACAGGGGGGAGGAGGAGGTTGTGGGTGAGCAGGAGAACGAGCGGGAGGACAAGGATGAGGACGGACAGGAGCAGCAGGAATTCAACCGGACGGGTCGGGAGGAAAGGGACGATCAGGGGAAGGCGGTGCAGGGGGTTCGAGGGGGTCGACAACGACGAAGAAAGACTCGGATTCTGAAAAGTTGCCCGCGTTGGGGCGAGACGAACAGCAGAAAACAAATTGGAGTGGAAGGAGATGTTTGAAATCCTGGGTGTAGAACAGCACGCCGAAGGGGCGGGAGATCTTCTGGACAGTCTCAGGGCAGGAGGGATGGGGAAATAGGTGTTGGATCATGGGGTAGGAGGGTGGAGGGGTGATGGGGGCGGGGCGGAGGGGCAGGAGGGAGGGGGAAAGGGAGAGGGAGAGGGAGAGAGAACGGAGGGAGAGGGGGGGATGGATCGAGTGAGCGGAAGCTCCAGTCACGATGCGATTGGGTGTATATCAGAGTGAGGGGGCAGAACGGTCATTCATTGTCCCTGGGTGCGTGGCTGAAGTGAGAATATGTGGTGAGGATTATGCTTGTTGCGCTGTTGTGGTGGTGGTGGTGGTTGTTGTTATTAATGTTGAATTTTTCATTTCTGAAGAATCATCCTCACCGGTGCATACTGTTTTTCTCAATCAAAAGTGTGCCCCTCAAAGTGATGTTCAAACTGCGCCCCTGGCCCCCGGGTTACAGCAACAACGGCTCCCGTTTGAGACGTCCTCACAATTTAGCCAGGACCCACGCTCCCACCCGAGACTTCCTCGCATTTTATTCAGGAATTGCGCTCTCGCTTTGGATTTCCTTACAATTCATTCAGGAATCGCTCTCCTGACGCTCTGGGGTCGCGCTCTCGCTGGAGATTTGCTTGCAATTTGCTGACGAATAGCGCCCTTGCGTTGGAATTTCTTGCGAGTTACTCAAGCGCCGCGCTCCCGACACCCAGGCACCCAGGAGTCGCGCTCACGCTTATGACTTCCTCACAGATTACCTAGGAATCGGGATCTCGCTGCCCCTCGTGGCCACGTTGCAGCCCTTCGTGGCCCGCTCGCTTTGTTTCGTGGCCCCGTTGCAGCCCGTCGTGGCCCCCTCGCTTTGTTTCGTGACCCCGTTACAGCCCCTCGTGGCCTCCTCGCCCCTCGCTGCCCTTCGTGGCCCCCTCGCTGCCCTTCGTGGCCCCGTTGCAGCCCTTCGTGGCCCCCTCGCTGCCCTTCGTGGCCCCGTTGCAGCCCTTCGTGGCCCCCTCGCTGCCCTTCGTGGCCCCATATATGTATGCCATTCGTGGCCCCCGCTCGTTCGCGCCCGTCGTGCCTTCGTGGCCCCCGCTCGTCCGCGCTCTTCGTGGCCCCACACGCATTCCCTTCGTGTCCCCGCTGTCGCCCTTCGTGGCCTACCTCGTGTCCTTCGTGGCCCTGCTGTCGTTCTCTCTCGCTCTCGCTTTCGCTCGTCGTCGTCGTCGCCGTCGTCGTCGCCGTCGTCGTCGACGTCGTCGTCGTCGTCGTCGTCGTGGTCGGTCCCCTGTCCGTCCCTCTTGGGGTTGGGTCGACGGTCCGCGGCCGCCCCGCCGATCAGCGCTGCCGCTGGCCAGGCCGATGGTCTGCGGCCGCCCCGCCGCTTGCCGGGGCCCGGCCTGCAGGGAAGAAAGGTATACCCCCAAAAAGGGGTTCGATCGGAGACGAAGAGGGCGGGTATCGAGGGTTTGGGAAATAGTTCGTTATTGAACACTCGAGCAGATGAGGGCGAACAGTCTTAAATTTATCGTTGGTGTTGGTGTTGGTGTTGGTGTTGGTGTTGGTGTTGGTGTTGGTGTTGGTGTTGGTGTTGGTGTTGGTGTTGTTGTTGTTGAACATTATTAATTCTAAAGAATAATTATTGTTGGGGCCCCTGGTGCGCGCCCCCCCCGCCGCGCCTAGGCCGCAGCCACATTTTCATCATTTTCGTGAGGAAGTCTCAGGCAAAACGGGGTATACCAGATCCGGTTGTGTTGTTACGCTCGGTTTTCCCTTGCAAAAAAAATAAGGCAAAGTGGACATTTCTTGTTCTAACATGACCAAACTTCAAGAATCCCTTGCAGAAAATGACACGAAGTGCACATTCGCGCGCGCAAGACGAAATCCTTCCAAAACCTTAGTCTTCGTAGCGATTTTCACATAAAAACATGAAAAACCCAATGGTTTTTCCAAAAAAGGGCTTCAAACATTCACCCCGCGCGCTCTTGCGGATTTCTTAGGAAACCCAATACTTTTTCAACATTTCTGTCAAACGGGCTCTTGCGAGCAACTTTTTCACGTGCTTCGAACTTCTGCAACAAAGGTTGCGCGCCTGCCAGGGCCATCATCCCTGTCAAATAATACCATGTGGGACACATTCGTTTTTTCTTCGCGCGCGCACGCCGAAATCTTCAAAAATCATTGGGTTTCTTAGGAATTTTAGCACCGCGCAACATAAAATCATACGAATCGCACCGTAGGTTCTCGAAAAACATCTGTACGACGTCGGGAAAAAACGGAAAAACGTCGGAAAACGGTACAGGTGTCCAGTGTTGGAACAGGGGGAAAAGTCGTATACTAAGCTAGCTTCCACAAAATGTTACCACAACAAGTCACTGTACCCATGCGCCAGTGTAGTAGCCAAGGTCGTCCGCAGGCCACGAAGTGAAGTGTCCGAACGTCATAGGGCGGGAAGCTGGGTGTGGGTGGTGGCGAAGAGTCGTTTGGAAACTTGGTAGAGCTTGAACCGGCCCCCCCACAAAGTGGGGGTATTGCCCGCCTCCTATGAAAACCCTGGCACTGGTGAGAACGGAGTGTCCCCAGTCTTAAATGATTGTTGTTGTTGTTGTCGTTACTGTTATTGTTGTTATTGTTTTTGTTGAGCTGTCACTTTTGAAGAGTCAGTATTGTTGATACCCCCCGTCCGGTGCACATTGTTTTTTCGATTGAAGTGCCCTTCCTGGGGCTCGCACCCGGTTTTTTATCAGGGAAAGGCTTGAGGGACAAATTGTGTCGTTGGTCCCCGGTTTACAACAACAGCGGCTCCCGCCTGATACTTCCTCACAATGTATTGAAGAATCGCGCTCTCGCTCAGGACTTCCTTGCAATTTACCACCGGATCGCGGCTCCCGCTTGATACTTCCTTACAATTTACTGAAGAATCGCGCTTTCGCTTGGGATTTCCTCGCAACTTACCATCGAATGGATGCTCCCGCCTGATACTTCTTGAATTTATTCAGATGCCGCTCCTCGACACTCAGGGATCGCGCTCCCGCTACATCTTGCCTGGCGGTTCAAGCACAACTAACGTTTCAACGACCCGCCCGCTCGACCCGCCCGTCTGGGCCTGCCCGTCCGACCAGCCCGTTACGGACTGCAGTCGCCGCTCGCTGCCCTTCGCCCGCCTTCGATGCCCCTTGCTGCCCGTACTGGTTCCGCGGTCGCCCTCGCTCGCTGCCCTTCGTGGCCCCGTTGCTGCCCTCAGTGGCCCCGTCGCTGCCC
>CAUYUJ010019616.1:287800-325300 GCA_963575745.1 Prorocentrum cordatum
TGCAAGGAGGCTCCCAGGCGCGGCGGCGCGCTGACAGACGACTACGTCTACACATAGCGCGCACGGCCTGCCAGTTCGCGGAGATGCGCCACGTGACGGATGACGTAACCAACGAGGAGTCCGCCCCCTACTACAAGTCTCTGTCCAACGATTGGGAAGACCACATGAGCGAGAAGCCTTTCACGAACGAGAATGCAGACGAGATGATCTACGAGACGGACATGAACGGCGACGACCAGAACAGCCACGAGGAGAAGATGAAGGAGGCTTTGCACGAGTGGGAGCAGTTCACCGCGAACAAGCCGCTGTGGATGCACAAGGCGGGGGACGAGATCTCAGGTACCGAACCGCCCACAGTTCTTTCGCGCATGGTGGACGAGAAGCCTGTCACGGACGTGGACGCCGACGAGACGATCTACGAGACGGATATAGACGGCGAAGACCAGCACAGCCACAAGGAGAACGAACGAAAGATGAAGGAGGCATTGCACGAGCGGAAGCAGCCCACCGCGAACAAGCCGCTGTGGTGGATGCACCAGGCGACGGACGTAACCAACGAGGAGTACGCCTTCCACTACGTGTCCGTGAAGCACTGCCTGGAGATGTTCGCGGAGATCGCCGAGAAGGGAGACGACAACACGAAGATCTACGAACACTTCTGCAGACGCCTCAAGCAGGACGTGCCCGAGGAACCTCACCGCACCGGGATCGAGGCACCGATGCACTACCACACATCAAAGTCAGGGGGCGAGATGATCAGTCTCGGGGAGAACGACGATCGCAAGAAGCAGGGCCAGAACGACATGGACTCCACCACGGACGAGCTGGGAGACAAGGGTGAGAAGGACGTGACTCTCGGGCGCGTGGCAGATCTAGTCTATGACTTGGTCACCGAAATACTGAAGACTGGACATGCGGCTACTCGGACCTGGCTGCAGCAGACTACCGTAGAACTAGTCGGCCAGTTGGTAGAGGACTGGAAGACAATCCGCGTTTTCGAGTTAGACGAGAATGGCGCGGTCACTGCAGCACTAACAACAGAGGGTCAGCTAGTAGCTGTAGCTCCCTGTCTTTCGGCTCCTCGTCTCGCTCCTCCCCCTCGCAAGAGGCAAGCAACCGCAATAGGCAAGGCCGCAACTGGCGACAGGGCACCCGTGAGGGCGGGTGCCGCCCCGCCCAGAGGACCCCGCATGGGGTATACGGTGCGGGTAGGGCCCGAGCGCCTTCTAGCGCCTGCCCCCCCAGGCAGAAAGTGAACTCAGCTAGGCCGAGCTAATTTTTCACTGGTACTCAGCGTAGCTAGAGCAGCAGTCACCACGACATCGGCCCGATAGCTCAATCGATCGATTGATCCTCCTCCTCCTCCTCCTCCTCCTCCTCCTCCTCCTCCTCCTCCCCCACTCCTTCCCCTCTTCCTCACCTCCCCGGGATGAGAGGAGGAGGAGGAGGAGGAGGAGGAGGAGGAGGAGGAGGAGGAGGAGGAGGAGGAGGAGGAGGAGGAGGAGGAGGAGGAGGAGGATGTGGTGGAGGAGGAAGAGGAGGAAGAGGAGGAAGAGGAGGAAGAGGAGGAGGACGAGGAGGAGGAGGAGGAGGAGGAGGAATTATACGAGGAGGATTGCGAGGAGGAGGAGGAGGAGGAGGAGGAGGAGGAGGAGGACTTCAGAACTTTGGAACGAGCAGCGAAAGCGGCGGCCTGCGGCGGCGGCGCTTGAAGGGCTTGGGCCACCCATCAGGCGTGCGTGTCGGCCATGTCACCGTCGAACCTGATTATGACCGAAACTCTTCTCGAACCCACATCGGCGCGCGTGGCGTGGGCTGGGACTCTCACGAACCGAACCGACGAGCGCGACTCCAATCCGTCGAACCTCCAATCCTCGAGCCGGGCCGACATCCCGCGCCAACGGAAACAGTGGGAGCTCAGCACCTGCGCAGTGTGGAACAGGCCCCTGGACGTGATTTCATCGAAGACTTGCTTGGGATCAGTGTGCAAACCGAGGGGAGGACATGCATGTTTATGACCGTCAGGAACGGCGTTCAACTCTGCTTCATCAGTCGCGACAAAGGCGTAGAGAATTGAGCCGCACACCAAAACAGTGACCTCGCGGAGGGTTCTGGCAGCCTCCAGCGGTCCAGAGTCCCATGTTTCACTCGAAGATCGAGCCATCAAGGAACATATCCCCAGTGAGCCGATCAGGGGACCCGTGGACCCAGAGCAGAGGAGGGAGGTCCAGCAAGTGGTGACGCTCCACGAGCGGCATCGGCAGTCATCATCTTTCGGCGAGCAGTTGCTGTAGGCCACTGTTGCGGGCGGCTCCTCCGAGAGACTGACATAACACGTGCTGCGCATCAAGCTTCAAAGCGTGCCCTGCGCATGTGCTACGCCTGTGCAATAGCGTACTGACTCTCATGCTGCCCGCGGCTCGGCATTCTATGCAATATGGCTCAACAGGGTACCCAGCCTTCCACTGTCTCGCCATTGGCCACTGGGCTCCGATCGCACACAAATGTACGTAGGAACGATGCTGCGGTAAAGCCTTGGAGCGCAAACAGGAGAGGATAGGAGCGAGGAACACACCGGTACTAAACCGAACTCGGATTCAACATGCTCGGCTATCTTGGCGAATTGCCAAGGATAAACAGCTCGCCAGACGTGCTGCTGCACTGCAGAGCGAGGTCACATGCTTTGGTGAGTTGCAGTTTGCAAGACGATGTCGTCCTAGTACGGTTGCTCTCTCTGCGGTGTGATCTCGTCGTCTCGCCTCCATGGTCTGGTGAATGCCTGCTTTGAGACTTTGCCAGGTTGGGCCAGGAAGACCCGGGCCAGGCTCGGACGAGACGAAGACAGACACACGGCAGCGGGCACTTCTCAAATTCTCAGAGTGCTGGTCACAGGACCCGTGCCGTAACTTGTTCGGCGTTTCGCCTTTTCGGTTTCTCGTCGGGGACTCTTAGGCGCGCAATGTCTTGCGTAGGAGGAGGAGGGACAGGAGGAGGAGGAGTAGGAGTAGGAGGAGAAAGAGGAAGGCGAGTTGGAGAAGGAGGAGTAGAAGGACGAGGAGGGACAGGAGCAGAAAGAGGAGGAGGAGAAGGAGGAGGAGAAGAGGGAGGAGGAGGAGGAGGACCAGGAGGAGGAGGAGGACCAGGAGGAGGAGGAGGAGGAGAAGAGGGAGGAGGAGGAGGAGGAGGAGGAGGAGGAGGAGGAGGAGGAGGAGGAGCAGGGGGAGGAGGAGGAGGAGGAGGAGGAGGAGTAGGAGGAGGAGGAGCAGGGGGAGGGGGAGAGCGGCGGGGTTCGGTAGCAACTGCGTCTTTAGAGTGCACGAGCGTCGAGTAGCGTCTGGCAATCGATTGGATAGCGCCGATTGAGCGCCGATGCGGGTCGATTCGCGTTGTTCTAGCGTCGATTCGCGTCGATTCGTGTCGATTTCGTGTCGATTGGCGTCGGTTCGCAAGATCCAACAAGATGGCACGGGAGGCCCCCATGAGGGGGGGGGCCAGCGCGGCGCACACCAAACGGGACATCAGAGGAGGGTAAGGTGCCCCATGCCGCCACCAGTCCCTCGCCTGCCTCCTCCCAGGCCTCCCGTGGGGCCCTCGTCGCCACGGCTGGATCCGCTTCGAAATCCTGGCCAGAGCTCGCCCCCGGATAGGTCCAGGGGAACAGCGGCATCGGTAGCATGTTGGGATCTTCATCGGGTGGGCAGGGTTCAGGCGATCGCAAACATGGGTCAAGCGGGCGTGGATTAGCGACGGGCCCCGTTTCCATGGGAAATCGCGGATTTCCGCCGCCGAGCGACGAGGCGGCGCTGGCCGCATTTTGGGGAGGGCACCTCCCCCGATCCATGGATTTGGCGACCGCGCGCCAAATCCATGGATCGCCAATGCGTGCTTGCGCGCCCCCGAAGGGTGGCGCGCACCACGCAAGAGTTATGATGTTCCAACCTACTTTAGCCTTGATCACCGGAAAGAATTTCGAGCACCAGAAAAAAGTACCGAAAATCTATGGTTTTTCACGTGCCGGGCCCTGGGAGACACTCGTCCGACATTGTTTCGACACTGTTTCGACACGCCTTCGACACTTTTCCGGGTGCTCGAACTATTTTGTGGGATGTGGTCCTTACAGTCAACCCGCATAGTAAGGATGGGCAGCCTTCCCAAGGATACCCTTGCATCCTTGCCTCCTTGGTCCATCCCTGACCACTTTCGTTGGCCGCGACCCGCTTGCAAAGCTTCGAAGTTGGCGACCAAGGCCCTGGCATCCTCCTCGCGCATCCTTACTATACGGGTTGACTGTAAGTACGATGGGAGCAACATGAAGCAAGAGGCGAAGTCCGGTACGGAAGTTTGGCCCGCCGTGCCGCGCCGCCAGCTCCAGCACGCCGTGCTTCGGAGTGCGCCGCGCTATAGCCGCCTCCCGGGCCCAGCAGCAGCAGCGTCCCGAGCCCTCCCAGGCCTCCCGCCCCACGGAGTGGACCGGTTCGCTGTCCTCTCGAACGGCATGCGGTGGGGGCGTTCGTTAAGGAATGTGCCTAGGAGGCTTCAGGCCCTGGAGGGTTCTTTATCTGATGGGGGCGGCGGTGATATCCGTGGCCAAGCCTCGATTGGAGTTCCACCGGCCTCCAGACCCTGGATTCCTTATCTAAGATCTAAGGGCTCCTTATCCAATGCCCCCGCCGTAGCGTGTCGCTGGGGCCGTCGCCGCGACACGCTGAGCACACGCTCCTGACCGCAAGGGGGGAAGCCATACCGACGCCGGCGCTCGCCCTGGAGGGCTCTCGTCGCCACGGCTGGAACTTTCCGCGAATCTCTGGGCAGGACGCTCGTCGGCAGGATTCCTGGGAGTGGTTGTATCGGCACTTGATTCCCAACCCTCCTGCGTTGGGTTCTCGTTTTGAATAGAACACTGCGGTCGCACACCTTTTTCCTCCTCACGCCCCCTCTCGTTTTCTCCCCTGCCTCTCGCTCCTTCCTGCGTGCCAGCTTGCCTCCTTCCTGGCCATCCCTGGGGGGTCTGCGATCTGCGGAAGTGTGGCCACTTTCGAGGGCTGCTGGGGGGTCCAGCGGAGTGGTGGCCCGCGCGGATTTGAATTTGACCTCGCCATCCCTGGGGGGCTGCGATCTGCGAGAGAGTGGCCACGCTCGACGGCTGCTGGGGGGTCCAGCGGAGTGGTGTCCCACGCGGATCCAAATTAGACCTCGCCATCCCTCAGGGGCTGCGATCTGCGAAACCGTCGCCACTTTCGACGGCTGCTGGGGGGTCCAGCGGAGCGACGTCCCACGCGGATTCAAATTAGACCTCGCTATCCCTGGGGCTGCGATCTGCAACATTTTCGCCACTTTCGAGGGCTGCTGGAGGGGGGTCCAGCAGAGCGACGTCGTACGCGGACTACAATTTGACCTCGCCATCCCCGGGGGGCTGCGATCTGCGACACTGTCGCCACTTTCGAGGGCTGCTGGAGGGGATCCAGCGGACGTTGCACGCGGACGCAAGCTGGACCTCGCCATCCCTGGGGGGGCTGTGATCTGCGAAAGTGTCGCCACTTTCGAGGGCTGCTGGGAGGGTCCAGCGGGGCGCTGTAGCGGGCCACCCGCAGATTTGGCGGCGCGCCTTCGAGTGTTTAGTTCCCGCATTGAGAAGTGCAGGAAGGGAGCAGGGCAGCTGGCGGTCGAGCTAGGCCTCGCTCGCTTCTTGCACTGACAACTATCAGTTTTAATCATCTTGTCGGGCGCCGCGGCGTCCTGGCGCAGGCAGCGCTGCATCTTCAGCGTACAACCGACAAAAGCAACTCTCTTCGGTCTCATCCCGTCACCTTTCGTCGTCGCCCTCTGCCCCTTGCCACATTCCCTCTGCTGCCGCCGCGCTGACGGTTCGGCCCCCCACGCGTCCTTCTCTTGCCCGTCGTTCCCGCCCCCATTTCCTCCTCAAGCCTGGGCCCTCGCTCCTCGTCACTTTTTTTAATCATCTTGTCGGGCGCCGCGGCGTCCTGGCGCAGGCAGCGCTGCATCTTCAGCGTACAACCGACAAAAGCAACTCTCTTCGGTCTCATCCCGTCACCTTTCGTCGTCGCCCTCTGCCCCTTGCCACATTCCCTCTGCTGCCGCCGCGCTGACGGTTCGGCCCCCCACGCGTCCTTCTCTTGCCCGTCGTTCCCGCCCCCATTTCCTCCTCAAGCCTGGGCCCTCGCTCCTCGTCATTTTGTTGTTGTATTGTGAAACGTGCCACGTGAGCGCACCCGGTGTAGTTTGCACAACATGTATTTGCGCCTGCACTGTCATTGTCCTGGCAAATTGGGGCCAACTTGTCCTGCCACTTGGTGCACATTGGTTGGGTACGTCGCAGGGTATTTCCCCCTTGGGGAGCACCTGCGAATGGGTGCCCTTCGAAAATGTTATATTTTCCGATTGTCCCGCGGATCCCTGGGGTACCTTACGAGGCTCAGAGTCAACGAATGACGTGCCCCTAGACATATTACATCGTTGGGAATTTTGTATCACGCGTGCCTGGTGTAGCAGGGGTCAGCGCTGACGGGGGTCTGCAATCCACCAGCTGCTTCTATGTTTTCCGCTGCGGCTCCACCGACATGTTCGGCATCCTTGCAGTAGCTAGCGCGAGTGAGCTGGAAACTTCGCTGGCCGCTTCGTCCTCCTCCTGCCCCCCCCCCTTTCGCGAGGGTGCGCTGGACAGCCCGCGGGCATGGCGCTGCTTCCGGAGGATACGCCCGTGAACGCGGCCGCCACAAATGTTGCTCTGCTCTTCGGGGGCGCGCGCGCGAAGCGATGAAGAGGAAGACGAGGAGGAGGAAGAGGAGGAGGAGGAGGAGGAGGAGGAGGAGGAGGAGGAAGAATAACAGGAGTGGGTGGGGCCAAGCGGTGAGCACCTTCGCGCGAGGAGGAGGAGGAGGAAGAGGAGAAGGAGGAGGAGGAGAAGGAGGAGGAGGAGGAGGAAGAGAGGGAGGAGGAGGAACAGGAGGAGGAGGAGGAGGAGAAGGAGGAGGAGAACCTGTGTAAATTCAAGACGCGTCAACGATGTTGCAATCAGCCCTCTCTTCAAGTTTCCTCTTCGGAGGGCGCCACAGGCATTTATTTTCATGGTGGCAAGTGCCCCATTGGAAGGCAAGAGTCTCAGAATCCGTGCCAGAACGTCATTCCTGGGACTTCACCGTCGGTGGTCAACGTGACTGTTGCGTCCTGGCAATCTCAAACCGTGCCAGAAAGCCACTGCTGGGATATCAGCACCGCGAGTCAACGTGACTGCTGCGTCCTGCCAATCCCAAATCTGAGCACCATTCTTGGGACTTCGACACTGGAAATGTGCGCGGCGCCCAGGCGAGAGCCGCATTTTGAAGAAGAGCCGCCCCTCATCCTTGAAGCTGTTGGGTTTAATTATAGATATTTATATACAAATAAACTAATCTATATATATATATACACATATAGATATATAGAAAGCGAATGTGCGCGGCGCACTGGCGAGAGCCACGTTTTGAAAACGACCCTCCCTGCATCCGTGAAGATGCTGTAATTGCTAAAACGCATGTTTGGGCGGCGCTTGGGCGAGAGCCACATGTTGAAGACCACCCGTCCTCCATCCGCTGAGCTGCTGCACATGCCAAGCTTGAGGGTTATCAATGGTGAGGAAGTCTCAGGCTAAACGCCAGGCCCGCCCTACCGACACGTTCGGGGGTGCGGCAGGGAGGGCATTAGGGAAAGGGGCTGGAGGAGAAGGATGAGGAGGAGGGGGAAGGCGAGTGGTAGGAGGGAGGGGAGGGGGACGGGGACGGCGAGGTGGAGGGCAACGACAAGGTCGAGGACGACGAGAAGGATGAGAAGGAACTCTGTTTCGTGGCGAGGGCCGAGAAGGAGGAGGAGGAGGACTGTCACAAAGCTTACGACGACGAAAGAGGACGACGACAATGACGACAGGATGGAGATGGGGAAGGAGGAGCAGGAGGCCGCTGCTCCTGGTGAGTGCAACCCGCGGCCTTCCTAAGTGCGCCCGTTGTCATGCGCCGCCTCCCCCTAAGCGTGCTGGTTTCACTGTCCACTAACTCCGCATGTCGCCTCGTCTATTTCCCCTGCTCGTGTTGTACACTTGCTTTCCTGAAGCGCCCTTCCTTCTATGATCGGGAGGTGGGTGGTACTGCATTCGATTACACTTCCATGTGTTCTCGTTACTTCGTTGTTCTCTGCCTACTGGTTCACTTCACGTCAGCCTAGCTTTCATGACTCCGCTTCGCTTCACGCTGCTTGGTCTACGGTCTACGGTCGGAAACTTCGGATCGCGTGTCGCTCCGCAGGTTCTGGCCCACCACGCTTTGCAGCGACACGCCGGTAGAGGGAAACAACTACTGAACACTCCCCCTCCCCCCAACCTCAATGTTGGCATGACAGATGAATGTGGCATGAGTGTTCGCTAATCCGTTGCGAGGCCTGGCCGTCCACCTCGCGGTCCCGAGCCTTTCCGAGCCTCCCGCCCCGCGCAGCAGAGCACGCGACCTCGCCGCCGCGGCGGCACGCTGCTCAAGAGGTCCTGACCGCAGTTGTTTGCCGAGCCTGCGCGGGCCTCCCCCTGACACTGAAGGGGGCCCTGGGACACACAGGTAAATGCACACAGATCAAAGGTTCCCCCATAGTTTCCTATACTTTCTGGGTTTTTGTCTTCCCCCCCCCCCTTCCCATATCTTCCCATCTTCTCCTGGGAGTGGGCGATGAACTGTGTCTGTGTGTTCTTGTTTTTCCCCCCCTGAGACGCTCTGCTGCCCGCCGGCGTCGTCCTGCGCCAGGCTCCCCGTCGAGCGAGAGGGCGTGCCCGCCGGCGCCCGCAGGGGCAGCAGGCGCAGAGTCGCGGGCGCGGGGCCTCGCGGCATGCACCTCCAGGCCCGGGCCCTGCGCCCGCGTGGGCTTTGACGGCGGCGAGGGTCCATCCCCTGCCGCGGGCCGCGGGGAGGAGGCGGCGGGCGGGGGGGAGGGGGGGAGAGAAGGACCCTTACCGCCACCCTTCCCTGGAACAAGTACCCATGTTGCTACCCTTCCCTTGTTTCCGCCTTTGGGGTCCCTCGTCGCCACCGACCGCTGGATTCGCACTGCAATTCTGGTCAGAACGCGCCACAGGAGAGGTCCAGGGGAGTAGCGGTATCGGTGCCTTTTGGTTTCCCCAGGTGGGGGAGGAGGAGGAGGAGGAAGGGAAGGAGGGGGAGAGGACAGAGGGAGGAGTGAGGCGCGCGCGCAACGATAGCACGAGTGCGGAGTGAGGAGGTGGAGGAGGAGGGAGGAGGAGGAGATGCCTAAACACAGTTCCTGGAACTTCACGCCGGGAAACAACGCGATTGCCTTCGTTCTGACAATCTTAAGTCGTGCCAGACAACAAGTATTGGCAGGTCGACATAACGAATCAAGTGACCTTTGCTTCCTTGCAGCCCTAAACACATTTTTCCTACCATACGAGTTCTTACTCCTGCTGCAACATTTCAAGACGAATGGGCGCGGCGCTAGGGCGAGAGCAATATTTTGAAAATCACCCACCCTCCATCCTTTAAGCTGTTGCGAACGTTCAAGGCGACTGTGCGCGGTGCTAGGGCAGACTCGTTTCGAAAAGGACCTCAATCCGCGAAGCTGTTGCAAACTGCTTGGGCACGATTTCCGCAGGAGGGTCGTGTTGGAAGAACCTTCTTAAAACTTTTCTAGAACCTTCCTCGGGAGGGTTGTTTTGAAGAACCTTCTTAAACGCCTTCCTAAAATCTTCCTCATCTCAGAAGCGGCCCACGTTTCAATCCCAGCTCCAGGATCACAGGTGGTGGCGACGTCGCAGGCGGAACGCCCTGCCTCGCCCTGCCGGCACGCATCGGGAAGCGACAGGGGAGGACTTACCCAGACACCCCCCCCATTGCGGACAGCAGGGAGGGATTGCTGTTGTCTTGGCCCGACGCGCTTTGAGCTGGAACGTGGCGAGAGGCGCCCTGGCGCCTGCGGAGCCAGAAGAAAAACGAAGGAAATCACGCATAGGTGCCGTTTCCACACAACGGACAATGATGAGCCTGTTTCCCACCACCACCACCAGACGTTGGAGAGGGAGGTGGTCCTTTCCCTCCTCCTCCACCTCCTCCTCCTCCTCTTCCTCGTCCTCCTCCTTGTCCTTCTCCTCGTCCTTCTCCTCCTCCTCCATCCCCCTCCAACTTATGGTGGTGGTGGTGGTGGTGGTGGAAAACAGGCCCATCAGACAAGGGATAACAAGTCCCGAGTGCCAATCTGGCGCCCAAGCCACGGCGGCTACGGAGGCCGTCGCGCGAAGTCCAGAGCCCCCTTCCAGGGCCTGGCTGGAGAACGTTAAAACGAAGCAGTCACAGAGGAAGCCCGCCGCAGGAGCCCATTCCTGCATATTGAGCATGCACATGCACTTGTGTGCAGCCAAGACTGCGCCACCAATGGGCCCCCACGACGCCGCGAGCGCCTCCGGACGGGTAAAACAAGTGAAACGAAGCATTCCATAAAGAAGCCCGCCGCAGGCGCCAACTTTTTACCAAGTTTTGGCGTTGCTGCATCTTTGCGCGACTTCCACCGGCGCCACCCGTGGGCCCCGCGGCGACGGGCCCCCACGACGCCGCGGGCCCCGCGGCCGGGTGACTGGAAAACGCTGCACGGAATGTTCGGTGAAGGAGCCCGCCGCAGGCGGCGATTTTCCCATGTCTCAACATTACATGTGCGCGAAAGCCAGGGCCAACGCCGCCCTCGGGCGTCGCGGCGACGGGCCCCCACGGCGCCGCGGTCTCCCCGCGAGGGGGCCACCTGGGGCCCCCACGCGTGCGCGCGGGCCCCCCCGACCAGGCCCCGCCGCCCCCCCTGGCCGGAAAGAAGAAGGAGATGAAGAAGAAGAAACGGAGGAACAAAAACAACATAAAAATAATTAATATGAAGAAGAATAATAATAACAAACGAAGATGACGAAGATGAGGAACATATAAACGTGATGATGTTTGCCTGCCCCGAAGATGCCGACGCGTGCACGACTTGAAATGGGTTCGCGGAAGCCCCTTCACTCCGATGTGTAAAGACATGACGTGGGTTGGAGGAGGAAAAGGAGGAGAAGGGATGAGTGTGGAGTAAAGAATGAGGAGTGAGGAGGGAGAATGAGGGGCCGCAGGAAGGAGGAGGAGGCGGCGGAGGAGGGGGAGGAGGAGGGGGAGGAGCAGGACGAAGAGGAGGAGGAGGAGGAGGAGGAGGAGGAGGAGGAGGAGGAGGAGGAGGAGGAGGAGGAGGAGGAGGGGGAGGGGGAGCGGGAGGAGGAGGGGGAGGAGGAGGGGGAGGAGGAGGAGGAGGAGGAGGAGGAGGAGGAGGAGGACGAGAAGGAGGAGGAGGAGGAGGAGGAGGAGGTGGAGGAGGACGGGGGGAGCAGCGAACAGGGCCTGCTCCCGCGGGAGGCCCCCGGAGCCGCCGCTCCCCCCGCGCCGCCGCGGTGCCGAGGAACCCCAGCCGCAGCTCCGCGCGCGGGCAGGGCGCGCGCGCGATGTCGTGGCCGCCGGGCGCGAGCCTTTGCGTCGGGCCCGCGGGCGGCGCCTGCGCGGCGGCGGCCGCCGCAGGCGTGCCGCGCCCGCTGGGCGTTGCCATTTTCTCTGTCACGGAGTGAGCAGGAGGGGAAGAAGCACACAGACAAACATTAGACGTCGATTCCTAGGGAAATGTGGGAACATCTGGAAAGTGGTGGCTCAGACGGACACCTAGGAAATATGCAGAAATATTTGGAATACGGGGATTTGTGTCTATTTATTTGTGTGTCCTAGGGCCCCTTTAAATGAAGCGGGTCTTACGCGACACGGCACAGCGACCTTGCGCGGTAGCATGCGCAGGCCGACAGTGCGTAGCGCTGCATTGGAGACTAGGGTGCTTACGGGCGACCTCACGCGGGGAGCTGACGCGCGAATGTCGGAGGAATCGATACCGTTGTTCGGCGTCGCTAATTTGCCATCCCTCAGATCTGGGCTTTGCACTTTTTCAACAACCAGCGTTTTCGCTTGGTTTCGGGCCCTCTGAGGGCCCTGTGATCCTCACAAATCGATCCTTTTCGAAAGATGCCGCAGAAAGATGGAGTCTGGGGTTGCGGTTGTGATCTTACGATGTTGCATTTGTTGAGCGACGTCAGATCTCAGGGGGCGGCGTGCGCAAGACGACGGCACGACCGTGGCACGCGCTGGTGGGCGTTCCACGGGTCTTTGGCAGATCCTGGCGGCGAACCGATGTTGCACGTGTAGATTGAATGGTAATGGGTTTAGAGACTGACGCCCTGGAGACGTTTGCCGGGGCGGTAGGGCGGGCGTCGCAGCGCGCGTTGTCTTCGGAGGCGGCTTCTCCCCCATCCGCCGTTGACGTCTAGAAGGCGCCCCTGCAAGGCGCGGCGCGCGCCGCGACGCAGGGGCAGCGCGAAGCGCCCCGCGGGGCGAGCTTCACTCTGCCGCCAGGCAGTGCAGCGATAAGTTTCAAGCAGGTCCCAGGCTGCGAGTCCTTCGACGACCAGGGGATGGGTGCCAGCGCTGCATCGAGCCAGGCGCGGGCTGCGAGGGCGCGTCCAGAGCCTTCTCCACGACGCCCGCCAGGGCCGCGCGCTCGCCTGAATGCAACGCCAAACCAGGGAGGCGGGGCCCTGAGGTCGAGGTCAAGCGCCGGGCGTCTGCTGCGCATGGCCCCACTGGCTCGGAGTTCGTGTTCGGGCTGTCCAAGTGCGTTGGCGACTTGAAGACCGCTGGGCGCACAGAGCACGTGGACCGGCTGATCTGCCACGTGGAGGGCGTCTTCGTCAAATTTAATGGCGGCCACGACGACTCCACCATTTGCGGAGCACGCCAGCCCCGCGGTGCCGATGGAGCAGCCACGCTCGACCAGGACAAGTACATCCGCCGGCCGCGCTCGGATCCCCATCGCGCGCGGCGACGTGGTCAAAGCGAAGGCCGACGTGCCGGCAGGAGGTCTGCTTCCATACATATTTGGTTGTCTTTTCGGAGCATCCGCATGCGCTCTGCTCGCGCAACACCACGTTGCCGTCTACACCATCGCGCGGCAGAGGGCCAAGCACAAGGTGTTCATCAGTCGCGGGACGCAGCTCAACCTTGTTTTCCTGGCAATGCTGAAAATCATGGCGCGTTTCACATTCTCTTCGATGGAGTGCGCTGGGCGGTTATGATTCCACAGCGACGGCTCGTTCAAGCGCGAGGAGGACACTGGTTTAGGCATTAAAGGAACCGTGCACGTACGTCTCGGCAAATGTCGCAGTATTGCCATCTGCTCGGCGACGCGAGCCGATCGCACAGTCTTGCGTGCCGATCATCCATGGGCTCAGAGCTGCTCGCAGCCCGCGGTGCAGCTGACGGGCTGCACGCGTACCTTCTAACGCTCTACGAGATGATCCGCGGGCCCGCTTCAGCCGAGGAGATCAGGAGACTGTGAGAAAAGAGGTTACGCGGTGCTGGCCGACCGTGCGGCTCGGCCCTGGCCATGGACTTTGTTCGACCTCCGTCGGATACCAGCGTGGTAGGCCATCTCTGATGGCTGTCGGACCAATCTCGTACCAAGCAGCTTGACGACACCCTGTGGTGCGACACCAGAGTCATGCGCGCCGACGCGCCGACCCACTGACGAAGGGGAACATCGGCCGCGACCTCACTCTGAACGCACTGGACTGCGAGTTCGGCTGCGAGCACCAGACAGTCATACTGAGCGAAGATAATCACATGAATCACGTGCCGAGCCCACAACAGAGTAGCCCTTTTTTAACCAGGAGTGCATCGACGTTACCGGTTAAACCATCTTGCGTCACATCTCCCAAACTGCGTTCGCGAATGCGACATCTGACGGACAGATGATCAGGGAAAGTGGTGAGGAACGAAGCATGCCATTGAGAGGGTTTCGTCCGCGAGCTATGTTCGTGGCGCAGCAGGTGCCGGGACACCAGGCACTCATGGGAGTGAGTGCGTGCTCCACCCAAGAATTTGCTTCAGTTTAATATTTTAGAAGGGGCATGGTCAGTAGAATGTCCTCTCCGCTTAGCTTCGCTGCTTTGGGTGTGGTTCGCACGCCAGAGCTGGCGAGTCACAGTCAGACTCGTTCGAGCACCAGACTCGAACGAAACTTTTCGCACGCTGACGCTCTTAATTGTCGCAACGAAAAGTAGGAATCGAGAAGCCCAGTTCGCATCGAGGCGCCTTTTTTTCCGCTGCGAATCTGCCCTCGGGTGCGGAAGCTGGCCAGCTTCCGTGCGTGTCTCAAACGCGTGTAATATATTCATACCCTAGTGTTCCTTGCCCCGTAAAACAGCGCTTCTAATCCTGATCCTCTACTTTTAGTCCTACCGCCTCCGCTCCCCCTCCCCGCTCACCCTGACCATGGTTTTCCTGCTCGCCCCTAATCAGTCTCCCTCCTCCTCCTCCTCCTCCTCCTCCTCCTCCTCCTCCTCCTCCTCATATGTTTCCTTTTCGTCCTCATCCTCATCCTCACCCCCCAGTTGCATCGGGCAAACGTACGCAAGCAAGCCGTCGCGCCCATAGGGACAAACAAAGATATTGACTTAGGCACTGCGGCCAACACGGAGCCCATCTTCGTGCAGCAATAAATGGTGTGGCTAAGAGATGAGATCAGAGTAGCCTGTGACGGCGCAGAGTATGCACGCATCCTCCTCCTCCTCATCCTCCTCCTCCTCCTCCTCCTCCTCCTCCTCCTCCTCCTGCTCCTCCCCTTCTCCTCCTCCTCCCCCTCCTCCTCCTCCTCCTCCTCCTCCTCCTTCTCGTCCCCCTCCTCCCCCTCTCCCTCCCCCTCCCCGCCAGAGGCGCTCCCGCGGAGCGCTCCTGCAGCTTCGCACGGTGGTGCACCCCAGAGGGCCTTGCGGTGGACGCGTGCCTGCGCTGGCACAGCGGCCTCCCGAAGAGCCTGCCCGCGGACAGGGAGGACGCCGCCGCCCCCCATAGGCCAGAGAAACATGCGTCTAGGCCTCCCAGGTGAGATCCGAGAAGACGGGTCGAAGGATCGCATCGCCGATTCATTGGCGGTGCGGCTCGAACGTCGGCGTCCCGATGCATCGCCGACGTCGCTGGTGCATCGCCAATGCGTCGCCGATGCATCGGCGATGTCTATGCGGCGCGACCCTCCGACCACATCGTCTCGGACCCCAGTTGGGAGTCCTCTAAGTCAGTGTCTTCTCCGAGCGGTGATCCGCCACGTTCTGGCCAGTTGCCGTCCGTTGTTACTCGTTGCCGCCTGTGGGAGGGAGGAGGCCCAGACATCCCATGCTTTGAAACATCGGAATCGGAACGGCGTTTTTTCTTACATCTCGGCCTCTTAGGGCCCTCGCGGGGCCCCGGGCCGTCAACACACGGCTCGGGATGAACACGTTTTTCATCCCAGGACCGGCTTCACCGGTCCTGGGGGAAAGGGTCGGGACTTTTTGGGGGGCCCATATTGAGCAAGTCAAGGCGCCGGTTTTCTGGAGGGGAGGAGGAGGCAGGAGGTAGGAGAAGGAGGAGGAGGTAGAGGGAGCTGGCGACAGGATGAAGAGCACGGGATGGAGAGGTGGAGTTGGAGGAGCATGAGGGCGAAGAGGAGGGGGAGCAGGAGGTACCTGGGAGCAGGAGGGGATGCAGGGAAGGAGGAGGAGGAGGAGGAGGAGGAGGAAGAGGAGGAGGAGGAGGAGGAGGAGGCGCATGAACAGGGGGACGTTGAGGGGGAGGGGTGGCGTCGCATGATCCAACCGCCCACAGCTTGGAGGCTTTGAGAATCAGAAGGAAAACGATCAGTAAAGGAGTAGGGCGGTCTGTAATTGGCTTGATCGGGTCAACCGAATGCCGCATGCTGGCTTATACTCTTGGGAACGCTCACAGTCGCGTTTCTCGCTTCTCCGTCGTCGGGGAGGCCTACACTCGCCCCCTCCAGGATCGGACGGGATTGGAAGGATGCGACAGAAGTAGGGGGCAGGGAGGTGGAAGGAGCGTGGCCTGTATACGGTCAGGGACGTCTGCTCAGTGTTGCGCGCCGCGGGTTCTGGCCCACCACGCTTCGGTGCAGCCCAGAAACATCAGCATCTCAGACTCCCCGAGCCTCCCGACCCACGCAGCGGAGGGGCACGCTCTCCGCTCGCGGGGCATGGCGTGGCGCTGGAGCCGCCGCCGCGGCACGCCGAGCAGACGTCCCTGACCGTAATTGGTCGCTTCGACTCGGGTCGATCCACCGGCACCGCCCCGGGCCAGGCAGAGCCGGGCGCGGCAATCCGATTCGGAGCGATTCGTTGGCGATCCGATCCGTTTCCGATCCACTCCGATCTTGTAGTTCGATCCAGCTCAGGCCTGGCTCCGCCTTCCCGCGGCGCTGGTACTACCGCGGTCGAGAACCGCCATACTCTGGCCCGATCCTGCCGAAGACGGCCCCTTCCCGCTTAATCTGGCTTCACGACCCCTCGACCGGGCTTTTTCTTATCGCCCATGAGATCGATCCTACCTCGTCCTTCTCCTCCTTCTCAACATCCGCCTCCTCTTCCTTCCCCTTCTCCTCCTCCTCCTCCTCCTCCTCCTCCTCCTATCTCCTCCTATTCCATTATTTCCGTCCTCCTCCTCCTTCAACCGTTGTCCTTCTCCTCCTTCTTCTTCAACCGTCGTCCTTCTCCTCCTCCTCCACCTTCGCCTCTTCCTCCCCACATTGTCCTTCTCCCATCCCGTCCTCCTCCTCCTCCTCCTCATATCACCTCCTATCTCCGCCTCTTCCTCCTCCTTCTGCTCCTCCTCCTGTTCCTCCAATCGTCGTCATTCTCCTCTTCCTCCCCACATCGTCATCCTCCCATCCCATCCCTCCTCCTCGTCCTCCGTCTGCTGCTGCCCCTCCTCCTCCTCCTCCTCCTCCTCCTCCTCCTCCTAGCTCCTTCTATCTCCTCGTTTTCCTCTTCCTCCTCCTTATCTTCCAATCGTCGTCATACTCCTCCCCTTCCTCCCCACATCGTCCTTCACCCATCCATCCTCTTCATCTTCCTCCTTCTCCTCCTCATCCTCCTATTCCTCCTCCTTCTCCTCCTCTTCCTCCTTCTCGTCCTCCTCCTTCTCCTCCTCCTCCTCCTCCTCCTCCTCCTATTGTCCTTCTGTATCTTGCTTTCGTCCTCCGCCACGCATCCTCCTCTTCTTCTTCTTCCTCCTCCTCCTCACGCCCCGCCCCGCCCCGCCCCAGCAGCAACAGGAGCCCCTCTGCACCCTGCGGCTCTGCGTGCACGCCTCGCCGCCGGAGCACCTCGACGCGCAGCTGCGGGCACATCACCTGCGGCCGCCCCTGGAGGCAGGCCGTCGTCCCCTTCAGAGAAGAGGAGGATCGAGGAGCAGGAGGAGGAGGAGGAGGAGGAGGAGGAGGAGGAGGAGGAGGAGGAGTAGGAGAAGCAGCAGGAGCAGGAGCAGGAGCAGGAGAAGGAGCAGGAGAAGGAGGAGGAGGAGGAGGTTCGAGTTGGATCGAGGAGGAGGAGGAGGAGGAGGAGGAGGAGGAGGAGGAGAAGGGGGTGGAGGAGGAGGAGGAGGAGGAGGAGGAGGAGGAGGAGGAGGAGAGGAGGAGAAGAAGGGGGAGGAGGAGGAGGAGGAGGAGGAGGAGGAGGAGGAGGAGGAGGAGGAGGATCTCGAAAGCCGGTATTTTTGTATTATTGTTATTTTGCCTCGCTTTCGCCTCGTCTTGTGTGGCTGTGTTCGGTCGCTCCTGCGCTTCCGCGCTTTCCGCCTCCCTCCTGTTTTGTGGCGTTGGGCTGCCTGTCTTCTCAGGGCTTGGCCTCCCTTTGCCGGGGAGGGCGGCGGAGTCGCTGAATAAGAGCGATCCGTGGCTCGTCGGCCCGGCCCCAAACGGGGCGCGAGAGCAGCAGGCAGCGTGCCCGGACGTCACTCCCTCACACGCCTGCCCCAGTGGACACCCGTTCCAAAGGTGGACGGGTGCTGGGGCTGCGGCAGGAGGAGGAGGAGGAGGAGGAGGAGGAGGAGGAGGAGGAGGAGGAGGAGGAGGAGGTGGGTAATGGCGGGGGTCTCTGCCGCTGCTCAGCTCTACTCCTCGCGGTGGGCTGCGGGCGCGCGGCGAGGGACGTTGCGAGCACCATTCATCGCGTGGGTCAGGCCAGGGGAGGGCAGAGCGGAGACAGCCCGCGTTCCCTCGAGAGACAAGCCGCGAGGCGTGGACCGAGCCTCAGCTGCGGCGCCTGGTGGTCGCCATGATGGGGGAACCCGCCGCCGCTGGCGACCGCCACAGTGCTGACCGCGTGCAGCTCCAGCGTGAGCCAGGAGTGCCGGTTGGAGGAAGAGACACGGTCGGGATCGTTTGCTTAGAGTGTCGCGCCGCTAAGGAGAGTAGGAGGTGGAGGGGGAGGAGGAGGAGGAGGAGGAGGAGGAGGAGGAGGAGGAGGAGGAGGAGGAGGAGGAGGAGGAGGAGGGGGGGAGGGGGAGGGAGGAGGAGGAGGAGGAGGAGGAGGAGGAGGAGAGGAGGAGGAGGAGGAGGAGGAGGAGGAGGCGGAGGAGGAGGAGGAGGAGAAGAAGAAGAAGAAGAAGAAGGAGGTGGGCCAAGGAACTCTTCGGCGGGGTTTTGGCAGTCTGCTCGCCTCTGGATGCTTCGTAGCAGCTGCTGCCTCGTCGGGAGCTTTCGTGGGGGGGTTGGGGCCCAGATCATTCCGAACGGCCCCCAGAGACCAGAGGTGATCGTGGCCCGACAACCATCAGTGAGGGTTACGGTTGGGAGCTTTTGCTTGGCGTGTATGGCGCCGCTGGCTCTGGCGCACCACGCCTCGGCGCGGCACGTCGAACCGCGTCCTGGTCCCCGAGTGTCAACTTCCCGAGGGTTTCCCCAGCCTCCTCCTCCTCCTCCTCCTCCTCCTCCTCCTCCCTCTCCTCCTCCTCCTCCTCCTCCTCCTCCTCCTCCTTCTCCTCCTCCTCCTCCTCCTCCTCCACAATTACTCAATATGAATACTACTCTCCCTCTTCCCCTGATGACGGCCTGGGAGTGTCCGACCCCCCCCCGCGTATGTTTTTTACACACAGGTTTCCCCGGAGTTGGGTTTTCGCTTGCATTTGTTTCAAAATGCTGCTCTCGCTGAGGCGCCGGCCTCATTTTCGGGCCCCGCTCGTTCCGAATCGTGCTCCCGCTGCAGCGCTGGCCTCATTTCCGTGCTTCCGCTCGTTCCGAATCGTGCTCCCGCTGCAGCGTTGGCCTCATTTCCGCGCTTCCGCTCGTTTCGACTCGTGCTCCCGCTGCAGCGCTGGCGTCATTTCCCGTGCCAAGGTTGATACTACGCTTTGCGGTGCTCTTCTACGCCATGCCGTGCCGTGCTCTACAATGCATCGCGTATCCTTCCGGGATCATTGCCCTGCTCGACAACCGACTGTGCGAGTAGAGAGGGGATCTGCGCCATGGTAAGGGATGGGAGGGAGGGGTAGGATGTCAGATATGACGCGAGCGCATCTAGCTTGTCCTCCTCCCCTCCCCCTCCCCCTTCCCCTCCTCCTCCTCCTCCTCCTCCTCCTCATCATCCTCCGCAGGGCATAGCGTGTCGCGGGGGCCGCCGCAGCGACACGTTGAGCCACAGTTCCTGACCGTATCACGGGCGCCGGCCAGAAGTTCGGCCAGCTTGAACAATCAACGCCGACGTCGATAATGTAGGCCCCCGCGCACATTGATACGCATACAGTGCCCTCCCATTCGCCCCGTTGGCAACCCCCGGGAGTGCCCTTGTCGCCACGACTGCGTTCGCCCCGACACCCTTGCTAGAATGAACCCTTGGAGAGCGAGCGAAAAAGAACGCCGCACACTGACGGCGCATTGGCAACAACTGGATAAAAGATAGAAGCACGCGTGTGGCACCATGCAGAGGACAACGGCAGAAACGCTGAGCAGCAGCATTGCCAGCGCTGGGGAAGTTTGTCCAAGCGCTGCGCCTGGAGAGATCATCGGGCGTCAGGCGTAGGCCCAGGTCGTCACCTTCTCTCATGCATTATTTCGCCGATCGGCGCGGGCTGCTCTTGGCGGCTGCTTTTGGCGACTGGTCATGACCCCCCTTCCCAGTCTGCCTGAGCGACTGGTAAGCGCCAATCGACTACAGTCGGCCTGGATTAGTAGGTCGACCCTGCCAAATCAAGGGTACCTTTGTGTCCTGTGTCTCTCGACCCGTGCCTCCTGCATTCCTATGTCAATGTGGCCCTCGCGAGGGTCTTGTGTCCGCTCGCGTGTCCTGTCCAATGAAGTCCGACTGTAAGCACCGGCCCAGACTCAGACCCCCCACCCTTCGGCCAGCTGTCGAGACCGAGAAGAGAAAAGCGCTCACCTGGCGCAGGCCCACGTCGCAGGCTTCTTGCCGATGCGAGCGAGGCCCGGGCCCTCGGGGAACGCGCCACCGCAAAGTCGCGCCGTGTAGAGCTGTCACCGGTGCGGTGGGGGCAGTGGCCTTCGGGGGTCGACAGCACGGCCACCCCGCAAACCTGTCGCCGAGTCCCTTGGCAGGGCTGGACCTAAACGGCGTTTTTGGCGATTTCGTGGGCTGTTTTCGTTTCGACTTCGTTTTGCGGTAAAGGCGGATTCGAAAAGCGGGGGGAAAACGAAGACAAAACGAAAACGAAAAACACCGTTTAGTTTCAGCCCTGTCCCTTGGAGAATGGTTCTTCGAGGAGCACCAGAAGAAGCACACGGCAGAGCTGCCGCCGATGCGCCGGCGGCCCGCGTCGGCGGGGAACGCTGGCCAACCCGCGTTGCAGAGCTGCCGCCGATTCCACGGGGGACCCGTGTCGCAGGGAACGCCGACAGCGCCGCTCTTCCAGCTTGCCAGCTTGCCTCCGATTCGATCAGGGGGCCGGGGTCCTCGAGGAGCGCCGACATGGCCGCGCCGCAAACCTGCTGCCGATGCGATAGTGGGCCTGAACTTCGATCTCTGCTCCGGGGGGCGGGGCCGCGGCCGACGAGCTCGCCCACCTGCGCGACGCCTGCCGAACCGCTCGCCCCCTTAGGTGCACGTCTGGGGACCTTCTGGGACCCACCCTGCGAGTCTGTTTCGGCTCCAGGTCGACTCTGGCTCGACCCGAGCTCGACTCAAGTTCGACTCGAGTCCACGGCCCCTTAGAGGCACGTTTGGGGACCTTCTGGGACCCACCCTGCGAATCTTTTTCGGCTCCAGTTGGACTCTGGCTCGACCCGAGCTCGACCCAAGTTCGCCTCGAGTCGACGGACGTGCGACGCAGCATCGGCGCGTGAGCGGAGCGAGTGGCTGCAGGAAGGTCCCAGAACGAGCATCTACCCCCCCCCCCCTCTACTATAAAGTCGGGCTTGTCCCTCTACAGGGGGGATATTCCCAAATAGTCAAACAAATAGTCTGGGGACGATTTATTATTGGGGGTATTATTGGGAGTCTTTCTTTATTTCTCGCCCAAAATTCCCCTGTAGGGGGACAGGCCCGACCTAACTCTACGATCCCCCTGTTGACCACAAAGCCCCAGGTTCGCAGAGGTTCGGTGCCCAGACCTTCCAGGACGTTCTGGGAGGGTAGCACAACCAACTGGACAGAGCAGGGACAACGTCAGGGGGGGGGGGCTTAGAGGGGACGGCATAGACCCTCAATCCCCCATTCATCGCCGATAGGCGCCTGATAGACCACTCCGCCCAGAAACGTTCGGATGCATTACCAGGGGCCTATCGCCGATCTATCGGCGATGTATCGCCGATTCCGGCTCAATGGTTCCCGCCCTGAGCCAGCGACCCCGTTGTCGCCCCCCCGCAACCATCATGGACCCCACAGTGCGGGAGTCACTGTGGCACCCCTCCGGGGGAGCGGTGAGGCTCATCTGACGCACGCAATTTGCATGCGGGCGTCGCGCACGCGTGCTGGTGGTAGACGCGATCAGCTTGAAAGTGTCATCTAGTCCGACGATATGGGCTGGTTGTTTTCGGCACCCTCGAGAGGGATCCTGGGGCTCCAATGATTACTGACGGGTGGCCCAAGGGCCATCATGTCCTGGCCAGCTCCGTTCGAGAATCATTGGGTCTTTGATGTCGGCGCGCCATTCTACTGGTGGATCGACAATCCATCACACTCAGCGTAAACATATAAGAGGAATGGGATTGGGCAGCGCTCCATGGGGATGGGCAGAATTCCATGATAGGACTCGGCAGCATTACATGAAGGATGTCTGTCACGTTGGATTATATGAGGTGAGCAACCTCAGGAAGTTGCGAACATCTTCGGCGAAGGGAGCGACACTCTGCGGCATGTCTAGACGGGCCAGGAACGGTAGGGCAGTCAAACAGGGCAGTCAGGCTAGTGCGAGCCTCGAGGGACGCCGCGAGGAAGATTGGCGATCGACGTGCTCTTCGGGCCCCCTGGCGGGGAGTCGCCGAGGGCTGAGCAGAGGCCCCCCGCGCCGTCGTTTCCCAGATCCCGCGCGTTCCGCGTGCATGGGGTTCAGCCAGTGCTTTGGCATTGAGGCTTCCTCCCCCTCCTCCTCCTCCTCAGCCTCCTCCTCCTCCTCCTCCTCCTCCCCTTTCTCCTCCCCATCCTCCCCCTCCTCCTCCTCCTCCTCCTCCTCCTCCTCCTCCTACTCCTCCTCCTCCTCCTCCTCCTCCTCCTTCACTGCATCGACACGGTGTGCCCATGCTTGGGGCAGAAAGAATGCGGTAGGAGCCAGGCGGGAAGCAATGAGGCACCCGTGCCGCGTGCCCAGTATCGAGCAACAGGTTCCGGACACGCGTGAAACGCAGCAGAACACATATACGCCGTGCAAGATTCAAGAGATGTGCTGGGAGATACAGCCAAGACGTTGGATTGTAACAGTGGCCACTTTGGTTTCGGGAGGGGCTTGAAGCTCATTCGGTATGCTCTTAGGGTAACGTTCGCCAGCATGCTCGCGCATGATGTTTCCCGATGTCTTGGCAATGTCCGCGGGTGGCCCCCCTTCCTCCTCCCCGCCCGTCCCATCCTCAGCGTCGTGCTTCGCTTTCATGCACGGGTTTGCCCCAGAGTTTGCCGCGCGCCATACCCGTAAGTGAATCGCCAATCACAAACGCCAGCGCCGATAACACGTCACAAACGATAGCTAATGCAACGTCAATGTCAAACGGAAGTGCTTGTCGCGCTGGGAGGTTACAATACGACACTCAGCATGCGTTTTGGCTTATGATTTATGGTGGGTGTATCCTGTTTGCTAATCTGGCCAGTAAGTTTGCGCTCGTGCTCGACCTTGTGTTGGCGGTCACGCTCTTCATTTGCCGTTCACTCACGCTTGCAGCCATGGTTATTCCCAACCATCTTGTGGTGTTGGGTCCTCGTTTGGAGTACGCATCGCCCCGCGTCTCCTTCCTCCCCCTCTCCTCTCCTCCCTCCTACCCCTGCCTCCGCCCTACGTTGCCTTATCACCAGCATCCTTGTCAGCACCATCACCATCGTTATCATCGTTCCGGCACACCCCTCACATGTTTCGTTGTTCCATAGGGAGCTCCACCGAAGGCCTCAGTGGCTGCGCACGCATGCCACCACCGCACATATTTCGGCACATCCCGCACACGTCTCGTGGACCCATGGGCCATGGGGAGCCCTACCAGAGGCCCCAGCGGCTGCGCTCTCAAGCCGCCACCGTAAAATGTCGGCACACTCCTCGCACGCTTCGGTGCCCCACAGTGAGCTCCGCTGAAGGCCCCAGTAGCTGCGCTCGCATGCCACCACCGCGCCCATTCCGGCACACCTTTCACACGTTTATATGGAGCTCCACCGAAGGCCTTAGTGGCTGCGCTCGCATGCCACCACCGCACATATTTCGGCACACCCCTCACACGTTCTGTTGCCCCATAAGGGGGCTTCGCCGAAGGCCCCAGTGGCTGCGCTCGCATGCCACCACCGCACCCATTTCGGCACGTCCCCGCATGCCACCACCGCAGCACTGCTGTCTGCACACCCCTTGCACGTGACGTGGCCCCATGGGGAGCTCCGCCGGATGCCCCAGTGGTTGCGCTCGCATGCCACCACCGCATCCAATCCTGCACACCTCTAACACTTTGTGTGGCTCCTTCTGGAGCTTCGCCAAAGGTCCCAGTCTTTGCGCTCGCATACCACCACCGCGCCCATTCCGGCACATCCCTCACACGCTTCGCGGCCCCAGTGTGAGCCCCACCGAAGGCCCCAGAGGCTGTGCTCGCATGCCACCACCGCGCCTATTTCGGTACACCCTCACATGTTTCGCGGCCTTGTAAGGAGCTCCACCGAAGGCCCCAGAGGCTGCGTTCGCATGCCACCACCGCACCCCTTTCGGCACCCCCACGCACGTTTTGTGGCCCACATGGAGCTCCGCCGAAGACTCCAGTGGCTGCGTTCGCATGTCACCGCGGCGCCCAATGGCACAACATTCGCGGCCCCACAGGGATTTCCGCCGAAGGTCCCAGTGGTTGCGAATGAACTCCACCACCACACCCATGTCGGCGCACCACATTCATGATTCCAGAAGGAGCTTCGCCGAAGGCCTCAGTGGTTGCGCTCGTATGGCGGCACCACGCCCATGTCGGCACACCCCGCGCACGTTTCGTGGCCCCAACCGGAGCTCCACCCAGTGCCCCAGTGGCAGGGTCCCCATGCGGTTCCACACCTCATTTCGGCGCACTCCTCGCACGCTGCGTGGCCCCATATCGAGCTCCACCGAAGGCCCCAGTGACAGGGTCCGCATGCGGCATGCAGTTCCACTCCCATTTCGGCGCGCCCTGCGCACGCTTTGTGGCCCCAGAGGGGGCTCCATCGAAGGTCCCAGTGGACGTCCCCAATTCGGCGCACCCCTC
Organism: Prorocentrum cordatum; assembly: GCA_963575745.1. Lineage (NCBI taxonomy): Eukaryota > Dinophyceae > Prorocentrales > Prorocentraceae > Prorocentrum > Prorocentrum cordatum. The sequence continues at coordinate 312,572 of CAUYUJ010019616.1, forward strand.
ACACGGTTCGTTTCCCTCCTTCTTACCTCTTTCTCTGCGGAACTCGTATTTGCACATGCTTGGGGTTTCCGCCAGGATGACCCTTTGTTCCTAGATAAGACTGGTTGCCTTGAGGGATTTTGCTGGCGCCTGGAATAAGTGGGGCTCGTTTCGAGGGTTTCGCCCGGCCGCCTCCCGTGGGCGCCCGCGTGGGTGCCTCGTACGCTCGCTGATCTCTCCGGGTTCTCGTCTGGCCGCCGCCCGTGGGCGCCTCTGGGCGCCCAGGTGGTCGCCTGCTGCCCTGGCTGGCGCTGTCTGGTTTGCCATGCGGTCGCCGCCCTTTGGGGCGCCCGTTGGGGCGCCGCGTGCGCTGGCCGGTCGCCGGTCGCCGTCTTCTCGCCGGGTCGCCGCCGGTGGGCGCCTCGCGTGTTCCTCGTGCTTCGGGCTGGAGGTTCCAGGCCTTCGCTCGGTCGGGGCCCGCGGGCGCCTCGTGGGCTCTGCGTGCGCTGGCGGGGCGCTTCTCCATGCACACATCGATTCTCCGATCGAAGAGAGCATTCGGATCTACCCCTCCTGGAGTTCACGGTGTCCCTTGTTGGCATTGCAACGTGCAGATGGTTCTGCTCCATCGTCCATCCTGGATATATTTTCGATGCATCCCAGCTACACCGTATCTCCTCCCCCTTCATGCACTATGCGCGCACGCTTGCTTATCGCAAATCTTCTGTTCCTAATAACCTCTTGCAAACAATGTGACGAAGTGCACACGCGCGCGTCGTCGCAATAATCTCTTGCGCAAGACGAGACGAAGCGCACGCGCGCGTCCTCGCGAACGCATGCCGAAATCGTTCAAAAGCCCCAGGTTCCGTACGAAATTCACAATGGAGCACACCGGAAACATACGGAACACACATGGTGTTTCAACATCCGTTGTTTCAACAAGGATGCGCTCGCGCGAAGTGGGCCGCTTGGGCAGTCTTGGGCCGTCTTGGAGGCTTCTTGGGCGGACTTGGAAGTATCTTGGATCCCCTTTGGCCGTCTTGGAGGACATCCTGGCCATCTTGGAGGCATCTTGGAGGCCAGCTTGGGCCATCTTGGAGCCGTCTGGAGCAGGAAAAACCTTGACAACCGGGTCTTCCAGGTCCTTCCTGGTTGCCGGCGGGCTGGGCTGGAGCCCCAGGGAAGAGTTCTTTCGGAAAAAGAAACACAGCCAAAACCGAAAGGATCCAGCACGCCGGGCACCCCTGTGATGAATCAACAGGGGGCGGCGGATCTCATCGCCTTCGGCACAGCCCGCCACCGTGCCTGGGTTGTGGGTATGAAGCCTATTGGATGTTCGCTGGGATCTCGTGGGAGGCTTCTCGGGGGCCTCTTGGAGGCAAATTGGACGCCTCTTGGGGACCGTTTGGGGAACTCGTTGGGCCTCGTTTGGGCCTCCTGGGGGCCTCTTGGGGCCTCTTGGGGGCCTCTTAGGGGCCTCTCGGGGGCCTCCTGGCCGCATCTTGGGGCCTCCTGGGGGCCTCGTGGGGCAAGGCTGGGATTTTCGGCTCGCGTTCCCTCTTTTTGGCCTCTTTCGGGGCCGTCTTCGGGCCCTCTTAGTCTGCTTTGGATGCCTCTTGCACTGTCTTGGGGCCCTCTTGCGCCGTTTTGGGGCCCTCTTGGAGGCCTCTGAGTCGGTCTTGGGGCGATCTTGGGGGCTTCTAGGGCCGTCTGGGAGAGTCGGGGAGCCCGGGCATCGGGGGGCCCTCTTGTGGGGCCTCTTGGGGGCCCCGTTGGGCGTTCTGATGGCCTCTTGGGCCGTCTGGGGGACATCTTGAGAGTCCTGGGGCGATCGTTCGGCGACTCGGGGCCTCCTAGGGGCTTCTTGGGCCCGTTTTGGCCCGTTTGGGGGCCCTCTTGGGTCCGAAAATGTCACGCGAAAAGACGCGGCAAGCCCCAGGGGAACCACGGGACGCCCAAGATGATTTGAGAATTTGGGGTCCGGGCTCTTAAGAGACTCCAAAGGAGTGAGGACTGATTCTCAGGGGGTTGGCCAAAGGACCTGAGGACACGCCCACTCTGTGCCCAGAGGCACGGTGGTGGATAATGACGTATGAACACAGGAGGAGGACGGCTGGGAGGAGAAGGGTGATAAGATGATTTTTAGATTTAGACCGAGGACGAGAATAACGAAGTGGAATAACACCTCCTTCCATCTTTCGGGTTGTAAGGGTTGCATTCGCCAGTGCTCGCATTGAGTTGTCAACTCCACTGTTCGCGCAATTCTCCCGCCCACCCACCCTCAATTTGGTTTGCAAAACCCATCGGACGGCGATTGCAATGAGTGTTTGGCGCTGGCTGGTGCATCTCTGCGGCCGCGCTAGCCCGCGCATGCTCGCGCACGCAGCAGCCAGCTAGTGCGGCGCGACCGACGCGGCCGCGGTGGCACTGACCGCTGGGCAATTCAAAACGGGCACTTCAGTGCGAGTCGGTGACTTGGGCGGGCGCGGTATCACGGCGACGCAGGCAAAGGTATACGCGATGATTGGAGTAGCGATGATGGTGACGATGGTGGCGATGACGACAGCAAGGCCGATGACGGCACCGATGCTGTTCACGCCCGCCGATAACGATGACGATGTCCTCGCGTCGGAGATGACGGTTCTGGAACTAGTTCAACATGCGCGCGCGGCCGGCGCCCGCGACTGGCCCGCGTGTTATTTGGCGCGGATCGTGCCTCCCCCCAACACGCGCGCAAGGACGTCCGGATGAGTTCGACATGCGGCGCAGAAGGCCCGTTTGACTGAAGTTGATAAGACCGTTTTCTAAACAAAAAAGAAACAAGGCAACTAATTCTTGATTTGCTTGAGATTTCGCCGAATTCGCAGCGCGGGCGCAGTATTTTGGTTAATGAATACTGGTCTTGCGAAAACCATGTGTTGTATGTGTTGTCGGGACGCTCGTTTTGACATTTTTGCAACACGTAAGGGTGTGAACAGATTCCAGCATTCGCGCGCGATGACGCGCGCGTGTGCGCTCCGTTCCGTTTTTAAATCAGAGGTTTTTTTGCGACGACACGCGCGCGAGGGCCTTCGAACGATTTCAACATTCCCGCGCGAGAAGCTTGTTTGGTACACGTTGTTAATTTCTAATTTTTCGACTGTTCTTTGATTTGTTGAGGGGCCAAGATCCTTCCATTTCTATGTGTTCGATCCTGGGCCTCTTCCTGGCCACTAGGGGGCCAGGAACAGTTAGAAACGCGCACACTTAGAAATGAGCACGATGAGAAATTAACGACGTGCAGCATTTTTTCCAAGGGTCTGCAAGAGCGCGAGCGCATGTTGTTTTGAACGCTCGCGTTGCGAAATCATGCGTGCTTACACGTTTTCGTGACAGTCGATTTTGAGCTCTTTCTGGAACGGACGGTTTTTGCAGGATTCTGGCATGCGCGCAAGACGACGCGCCCTTGATAATTCCGCCTTTTTTTCGCAAGGGATTCTTGAAAAGTGATGATTTGTGATAAGCGAGTGTGCGCGCATAGTGTTTGTTGCAGAGGATGAGGGGGGAACCGTTATCCGTTTGGCTGGGATGATACAAAATCACCTTTGGGACTGGCGATTGGGCAGAATCGTATGGGAATTGCAGTACACACAGGTGACCCGTTGAGTCTCTCGGGGGGGGAGATTCTTAGATTCGTAGACCAGGGAGAAGAATGATCGGGTCATGGAGTTGAAGGGAGTGCCCAGGGACAACACTGTTTTGAAAGAGGAATTGCACAAGTATCGGATGGGATTTGTTAAAACCGAGCGCGCGCAGCGTCCAAGCGAGGGCCTTATTTTGAAACCTGTTCGCCCGCTGTCCGTGTAACTGCTGGATCTATTTTTGGCAAGCGTGCGCGTTGCTAAGGTGACCGCCCCATTTTTTAAACCATCCGCCCTCCGTCCGTGTAACTGCCGGCCTCGTGTAGGCCAAGTGTCCGCAGCACCAAAGGTCACAACTCGCTTCTAAAAAGGAACAGGCATCCATCCGTGTGACTGTTTTTTGATGAAAACGAGTGCGCGCGGCGCCGAAGCGAGAGCCCCATTTGCAAAACCATTCGCCCTTCATCCGTGCAACTGTTCGATTAGTTGAAGTCGAGTGTTTGCTGTCCGCGACGCCTAGGCGACAGACCCTTTCGGAAAGGAGCCGGCGTCCATCTATGAAGCCGCTCGACTTGTTCAGGACCAGCGGCCCCAAGGCGACATGTCATTTTCGCAGGGACCTCGCCTCCCTCCATGAAGCCGCTCGACCTGTTGAGGACGAGTGTGCGCGGCGCCGAGGTGGGACTCCTTTTTGGCAGGGAGCCCGCCTCCCTCCAGGAAGCCGCCCGACTTGTTGAAGACGAGCGCCCGCGGCGCTAAGGCGAGAGACCTCTTTCGGCAAGAATCAGGAGGGGAAAAAACACACAGACACAATGAATCGTCGATCCCCCAGAAATATGGGAAGATATGGGAAGTGGGGGGAAGACAAAGATCCAGAACAAATATGCGAACATGTAGGGATTCCGGTTTCATTGTGTGTCCCAGGGCCCCTTCAAAGAAGCCCGCAGCCACTCAGGAAGCTGCTGGACTTTTTTATAATAAGACGAGCGGTCGCGCCGCCGCGGCGAGAGCCCCGCATTGGAAACCACCCGCCCTTCATCTGCTTTAGCTGTTCGGTGATCCACCAGGAGGAAGTTTAGCACGACACCCCATGCCCATGCCCGCACCAACGACGCGACTCTTGCTGTGCGACAGGGAGGGGTCATTCAGAAATAAAAGGGGTTGCAAAAGGGGGAAGAGGAGAGTGGAGGAGGGAGAGGAGCAGGGGGACGACGAGGGAGCTGTGCCGGGTGCAGGAGTGAGAGCATGAGCGAGGGGGCACGCTCGGCGGCAGTAGGGTGCATCGAAGCCGTCCTTCGGAAGGAGGCCTACACAGCGACCAACCCCGTAATATCAGAAAGCGCTTTTCTTCGAGAACCGATTTTTCCATTCTTTGCCAAGGCGATTACTTTGGACGAGGCTGTCCAGGCAGCGATGGCCATCACGAATGGCATCACTGACCGGCCGTCATCACCATGACCACGATTTAGGCCTACCGAAAAGGAAACACGAGAAAGCTCACGGAGGAGGGCGAGGGAGGAGCGGGAGCAGGAGCAGGGATGAGTGAAAGGAGACAGTGACGACGCGGGAGAGGGGACGAGGCTGAGGACGAGGTGGGTTGAGGACGAGGACGAGACGGGGAGAGGACGGGATTGACGAGCCGAGTGCGGCAGCGCAGCAGCGCCCGCAGGCTGTCCGACATGCTGGGGCGCCTCGAGGGAAGCGTCCTCGAAGCTTTCTGCGCTGGCCTCAGCCGCGGCGTGTCGCGTGGACAAGGGGAGCAGGCACCGCGTCACTCCCGTTCGAAGGGAGGAGGAGGAGGAGCAGCAGGAGGAGGAGGAGGAGGAGGAGGAGGAGGAGGAGGATGGGGAGCAGGAGTCGGAGGAGAAAGCGGAGGAGAAGAGAATCAGGAGTGGATGCCAGAAGCGGAGAAGGAGCAGGAGTACGAGCATGAGCGCGAGAAGGAGATGGAGGAGGACGAGTCAGGGATCAGGCCGAGGCGCAACATCCGATTCGAATGAGGGCTGGCGGGCAAGGAAAAAGGTGGGGGCGCGGGATTCCCGCCGTCACGGTCCCGCAGCCCACCGCACAGGCCGAGGGCCACTAGGGCACGGGCCGTGGTGGCAAGCGGCGCACAGGCACCAGCCGCCGCCTACCACCATGGCCCGCCACACTTATAGCGAACCTCGCGACCCGCGAGAACAGCATCATGCGCCAGGACTGCACTGAAGCCCTCTCCGCAGGGCCTCGGCAGTCCGCCAAGAGGCCCCTCCAAATGGGGGCCTCAATGGATACTCGAGCACCGCAGCGGCGGCACAGCAGAAACTTGTCCGTGGCCTGCACACAATGGCCCCGATACCCGAAAGTCTCGAGATCCTGCACATGCAGGCCATCATACGTGAACCCTAGTTCACGACACGCGCGAAGGACCGCGTCACTCCGCGCCCTCGGAAGGAGGCCATTGTGACGCTCGGCCCTGACCGCCGACAGGTATAAGTGGAGCGGCGTCGGCTCGCACTTACTGCCAGGCTGCTCCAGCTTAGCACGAGAGAGCGCAGTCTTGCCAGAGCAGTGGCACCACGTACACCTCACCCCCCCACTCTCCGCCACCTCCAAGTCGTGAGCGAGCAGAGAGAGCTGAGGCACGGCCATGGGGTTACGGCCTGGCCTCGAGGACATGGAAGGGGGTCCGGCCTGAGACGCAACACACTGAGCGATCTGGCCCAGAAAACGGCACGTCTTTTTCACGTCTTTCAGCTGAGCTTTCAGAGTGTCGGTGGCGATGCTGGCTACAGCGTGCCGCTTCGCTCCCAACTTAGCAAAAAAGTCAGCCCACATATTGCCCAGATAATCGAAAACCGCCGTGTCCACGGATCGATCCAGGCTCGGAGTACGCTCACCAAAGAGGAGGGAGTCGAGATCTCCGTGGGCAGGAGTCCAGCGGGCCCGTGGCCTATCATCAGACGGGGCTCCTGCTGGGCACACCTGAAACATCTCGCGCCAAATGCACGCATGCTTATGGCTGGCTTCGGCCAGATCGGCTGACCATGCAGTGGCTTCATGCACCGCCGAGAGGTGATCACTTACAATTTCCACACTTCTCGGGCCCAGGCGAACCGCCTGCAGCATCGCGTACCTCTCGGCCCTGGGCACAGTTTGGATGGCCCCTGGGAGGGGCCCAAAACAAGCCCGAATGGGCCAGCCCACAGGACGAAGCTCGACAACAGCCCACCCGCAGCGACACGCTTCGGGTAGACCGTTCGAAAGGCCAGAGCCATCCGTAAAAAGTTGAAAGCCCCACGGCATGCTCGTGGCACCCCAAACCTGGGGAGGATATCTGGCTGGGTCAGGCTCAATGCTAAGGGGAAGAAGAGGAACACCGTACGCCAACTCAAGAGTGTCGAAGTCGGGGGGGGGGGGATTCCTTTAGCCTTGTTCCGCAGCCATTTTACATGCTCAAGCACATCGTCTGGGAGCATGGATGCCTCTTCTGGGTCCTGACCAGGCTCCCAAACTTTTTTGCATTCGTACCACTGATGGCCGAAAGAGCCAATCGCATCACACCCGAATTCACACTTAGGACTGGCTGCGTAGCCATGTTTGTGCTTCTTGGCTGGCGGCCAAAGCTTACCACTGATCAGGCCTCTCAAGGCCGCCTGCCTAGGGTCCTTCACAGCAAGAATTCCTAATCGGAGAGCTCGCCCCCAGACAGGTTCATCACCGCCAGCCTCGGGGATAGCCTCCAAAATCTGTCGCACTTGGGCACGGCTAATGCCTTCGCGCAGCCTCTGCTTGACGTCCCAGGGGCAAGTGGTGAAAAGCGAGATAATTTCACACTGGTCAGTCCGGAGCTGATGGTGAGAAATCAGATCCCGGCCAACTCTCCTCAAAGATAAAATGACCGCCCCGACAGGTCCCTGCACACGATTCCAATGGGGGCGATCTCTTAAACGGGCCTGAGCAGTCGAACAAGCCACTCTCAAATCAGAATCGGACGCTCTACGATCCCAGACCCAGCAGCAATACCTGAACACTAGCGGGATCCTAGCATCAACGATGGGGTCAAAGCTGGGATCCTTATGAGTGAACAAGAACCCCGTGACGTGAGACGCTCCACCCGCTCCCATAAGGCTCCCAGCTAAGGCCCTGAGGGTTCTGAGCGTATTATTGTTAACACCTTAAACTGAGGCCCCGTGGCCTCCACTTGGCATGAGGCCTGTGCGCCACAAGCCAGCAACCTTGGTCCCAGCAGATTTCTTAAGCACCTGGATGCGGCGCTTCCTCCTGACCAGCGCAACTCGCCTCTTGGCTTCCACCTTTCGGAGAGCACGCCGCCCAAACAAATCGTGACCAAGGTTTCGCATATGCTCATGGCCTCGCATGCCCATCAGCTTGGCCGACACTGCCACATGCTTGGAAGCGGCCAGGCCGGTGGCAACAAACCCTGACTTGTTGGGTTGCAGAAGAAGGCCAATCGGACGCACAAGAGAGCATAATTCCCGAGCCGCAGCAAGGGCCACCGCTCCTTTCTCAGGGTCGGGTTCAGCCCAGTGCAAGGAAACATCATCCATTAAAGTTCTAGCTTGGACTGGAAATCTTTCAATTGCAAACTTCACTGGCTGCAGAAGCACAGCCAACATAATCGATGTCGCTGCCGAGCATCCAGCTAAAATCCCCTGGAACGACACAAATGGCTCCGAAAGCGAGCCGAACGCATCGATTCTCCGAGGGGCCAGGTAGGTCTGAATGACCATCCACCCGAGACGGAGCGGGAAACCAACCTGCCGAAAAATCTGAAACAGGACCGAGAGCTTTATCATCTCATAGCATTTCTCCATGTCGAGCAATAGGGTGACTGGGTGCCATCCTCTGGCGCGGGCAACTTCCGCAGAAAGGTTTAAATCGAACGCTGAGTCCGATGAGCTTCTCCCCTTCCCAGTCCCCCAAAACTCCCGAGTACGACTCCCCGCCTCCCAATCATCAGTAACGGAACGTCTAATGCGTCCCCACACTCGTAAGATAGTGTCTAGGATAGCAATTAATATGTGGCCGCCGTCTGGTTTTGGCAACCCGACAAGCCGGCTTGCGAATCGCTTGCTTGGCCAAACAAGAGCCTTCTCGCACTGCAGCAGAAGCGACGACAGAACAGCTAGCATCGCATCCGACAGGTACTGGAGCGAACGAGGGTGGATCTTGCGACAGCCCACCGCCGTCTTCGGGGGAAATCTCGAAATCGCTCTCCTCAAATCGTCGACCCCGATCGGCGGCAGACTCGCCCAATCCTTCGAATCGCTCGGCAACTGCAAATCTTCGCAAGAGTGAGTGGTCCAAATGTGGGACCATTCACGACGCGCGTCGTCGGCAAGCTCGAAATGTTGGATCCGATGCTCTTCGGTGAGCACCTTTTGGATTCCACGAACCCTGGTAAATCGGTGGGCAGCCTTGGCCCCATCCAGAAAGGCATCCCTGACCCAGGATTTCCAGGCTTCCTCTTTGCTGGCCAGAAAAACGGCCTCCTTTTCCTGGGCCAGGGTCAGAACTCGTTCAAGCAAATCGGGCGTGGACGCATCACCTATCACAGCCACTCCAGACCTGAAAAAACCGGCCGTCAGCTCGTCGAGGTGCGCGTGCACCCAGTCGTGCCTCTGGATCCTGCCAAGGAACGCCGCAGTGTCGAGCAACACCTTGGCAACCCTCTGCATCCTCCTCGGCTGCTCGTCGATGTCCGAGTCCAGATTGGGAATGTACGACTCGAGAACAATATGCACACTTCGCAAGTGCCTGGCCCACCTGGCCGCGGCACTCCACGCTGCATACTCACAAGAGGGACGAGGCTGCCGATGCTGAGGGACTGCGCGGAGCTTTTTCCATCTAACTTGATGCTCTCCAGCCTGGCCTTCATAGCCGTGACGGAGAGGTCCAACAACATCATGTCGGTCGAGCAGCCCAGCCTCTATGCCCTGGATGGTGAGGTCCAAAAAGTGAGCCATCTGCTCGGCATTCTCAGCGTGCTGAACGTCTTGATGAAACTTCTGCCAGTCACGAGGATAACGACCACAACCAGGCCGAGCCAAGACAGGGAGAGCTTTAGGTAGGTCCGCAACACGGCACCACAGCACGGTGTCCTTGGCGTGAACCTGCATGAGCACGGGCCTGTGAGACCAGAGCGTAGCCGTATCCACAACCTCAACCATCCCAGACCGAATGGCAAAGCCTTCAGACATGATGAAGTAGTCAATTGTCGTACCTGGCGTGCTCTGGATGCATGTGGGCGCAGACGGCGCCACCAGCACTCCACCTATTGAAGTCGCCCACGGCTGCAGCAGAGCACGATCCATGTTATAATCAGCTGCAACTATCCACTCATATCCAAGCGCTTTAACGCGAAGCAAGTACTGAGCTAAAGTTGTGAGCAGCGACATGTTCTTCTGCCCCATTTCCTCGTTGACGTGAAGATACGCCGAAACCGCCACGAAGCCGCTCTTGAACCACGTGTGGACGGTCGCCGCTACGATCCTCTCGTCCAGCAGCACGCCCTTGGTGTCAGCAAGCATGGGACCTGCCGCCGCCCGCACTCGCTTGGGCGCAAGCACCGCCACGCCACCACTGGTGCCGTGCCCTTGGCCAGTCTCCCTGGCCGGGGCCCACGCTCCATGGTAACCTACCGCATCCATGCGGCTTTGAAACGCTCCCAACGTCTCTGCTGTGACACGATGTTCCTGAACACACAAGATAGGCTTCTCATCACCCAGCACAGGAGCATCTGCCTCAAACATCTCAGCCAGGGGATTGAAAGATGTAGTGTTGACTGTAGCAATACGCGTCATAATGCCGATAAAGTGTATCAGAACACCACACATACCCTGCAACGACCAGAGCTGACTAAGCCGTCTTGAGCCGCTTCGCGAAAGACGCCAGCATCGCTCCAGCCCTCTTGGCTTCCTCTCGCAATTCACTTTCATCTTCTGGCACCTTCTGGTCCACTGAGCGGAGGAACTCACGCAGAACCTCAGGGGAGTCAGCCTCGGACGGGATGTCCTGCTCCCAGTTCTGCCAGTGCGCAGCTCGCGCCGCAGCAGCCGCCTGCGCAGCCTGATCAGCCTCGCGCTGCTGCTGCTGCTGCTGCTGCTGCTGCTGCTCCAGCTGCTGCCGCTGCCGAGCTTCCTCGGCAGCACGGCGCTGCTGCGCACTGTGCAGCTCCTCCGCCGCCTTCGCCTCCGACAGGCACTCGAACAGCTTCTGCGCCAGCGTCGCGTTGCCGCCGGAACCCTCGCACTTCTCGACCGAGAGGTTGCTGGCCATGAGCTGCCTGAGCTCGTCGGCGCCGCCGTCGGACTTCGCTGGAGCTTTGGGGGCGCCAGCCACCAACTGGCACCTCTCGGCCTCCATCTCCGTGATCTCGTTGATCGTGGCCTGTAGCGCCTTAGCGGCGTCGTCCACCGCCTGCTGCGCCTCGACCACCACCTGCTTGAGTTCCTCGACCATCTCGGTCTGGCGCTCCCGCTTTTTAACCAACTTCGTGTGCTGAAAGGACATTTCCTTGAGCCGCGTGTCCAGAGATTTGCCACAAGTGATCTGACCCCGAAGAGAGGTCTGACGTGCTCGCAAAGTTCCTGCAAGTCATCAAACTCTGGGCCAACGAAGTCTGCAACCTTCTGCAGCTTCTCCGTGACGTCCCCGAGCTCCTTCCGAGCTTCTGCATCGCTGTCCTTGCCCGCGTCGACGTCCATGGCATCAATCTCGGGCTTGGGAGCGACATCCTTCTTCCGTAGCTGTGCAACTTCCTCGCGCAGCCGCTTGAGCTCAGAAGTGAGCTTGGGGTCTGGCTGCGCCTGTGCCTTGGTCGCCGACACCGAGGGAGCTGCAGGTTGCTTGATCCCCGCGAATGCTGACGCCTTGGGCTGCTTGCAGAGCGAACAGTGATCAAGGTCCGCTCTATTCCACCACCTGTCGCCAGTCTGGTGCGACCAGCAGTGCTTACAAAACCATGGCTTGGCCCATGCCTGGCGTCTCTGCTTATGCCCAGACGGCGGCGCACCGCCATGAGAACCGAGAGATGGCGCCATGGGCCTTCCGTATACTTCTGCGAAAAAGAGATCGTGCTGTCCACAGGCGGGAACCCCGCGTACAATAAACAGTATGCAGCAGCGCCTCCAGGCCTGGGCAGGCCACTGGGGAGACGCGAGAGCGGTCGGGGGCCGCAATAATCCCCCACGCCAGAATGTCAAGTCCTGAGCGAAACGCTACGGACTTGAGCCAAATTGCTACGGACGGAGGAGCACGAGTCGAGAAGCAGAAGGAGGAGGAGGAGGAGGAGGTGGAGAAGGAGGAGGACGAGGACGAGGACGAGGACGAGGACGAGGATCATTATGGAGGAGCGTGGAAGAAAACATGACTTGGGGCGCACAAGCCCCGGCCGCTCAGAAAGAGTAACACACAGCGCTGGCACGAAGGCTCCGGACCTCGTCCCAGCCTAGCCGCCGCCTTTTTCGGGTCGGCGTGTCCCACTCTCTCACATCCGCCAGGACATCACCGCCCACCAATACACACCAACCCAACCCGAAGGCCCCAATTTGCCCTTCACTCCCAGTGGGTGGGCGGCGTCGGGGAACATTGAAATAACACATGTTGAACCCGTACCCGCCCCAACTCGAAATTGGGGTCTTCGGGTTAGGTTGGGATGGTCTGGTAGGTAGTCAAGACAGGGGGGCAGGGGGGGGTAATGATGATGAACAGGAGGAGGTTGAGGTCAAGGCGCTTGGAGGGCGTGCCAGGCCACCTCCCTGACAGACGACACCCGCTGCGTGCGCAGTATGTGAAGTGCCCCCCCCGCGATTTCACGCGGGAATGCCCTAATGATGGGGTTCCGATCTGGCGGTCAGGCATGCATCGAGGCTCACGCACACCGGGGGCGGCATCGGAGGCGAAGGCAGCATGGGAAGTTTGTGCCCTTTGCGAGCGACCTCACCCGCCCATCTCGCCCGCGCGTTCCTCCCTCCCCGCCCCCTCCCCCGGCCCCCCTCCAGCCCGCCCCCCACCTTCATTCACGCCCCACCCTCCGCGCTCCCACCGCCATTCGCCCTCCCACCCCCCATCCGCATCTGGTGTTGCTGCTCCTCCTCCTCCTCCTCCTCCTCCTCCTCCTCCTCCT
>CAUYUJ010019616.1:330300-385300 GCA_963575745.1 Prorocentrum cordatum
CTCCGATTTGATGCAATTCGGGGGTGGATGGACCTCTTACCCTGACACGTCGATTAGCGAATTGGCAGTTTTCGGGTCGCGGAAGGGCGTTGCGGCCGTCATTTTGTTTGTGGGTCCAGGTCCGTCGGTTTCGGTCCCAGGCCGTTTTCACTAAAGGGTGGTTTAGTAAAGGGAGGTTTGTCCATCGCCGATCAATTCGATTTTGATGGCTTCCGATTCTGGCTCGACTCGGCTTCAGATTCTGATTTCTCAGCGGAGGCCTCTCAAGCCTCGGCTGCCGATGTCTGCCGATCCGATCTATTCGATCGCCGATGCGATTTCTCGATTTGATTCTGGGCTATCCTGCACTGGGGTCCCCAGATGGGCGAAAGGGCTGCAAGAGCAGCGGCGTGCGCGCTCTGGTTTGGCCCCCCCGCGCCCCCCGAAAGCCGCGCACCAAGGGTCACTCTTGCCCAGGGTCGCTCTTGCGCGTAGCCGAGAGGAGCCCCAAGGACTGCGCCGTGACCGCGCGGGGCGGCGCCGGGTCGTGGAGCCACGAGGGGGCGAGGTGCCGCGTGGCGGGTGCGGACGTGGCGCGCGAGGCCCGAGGGGTCGGGGCAGCTCGATAGGAAGCGGGGGCAGCCCCGAGTGTGCGCGCCCAGGCATGCTCGCGTTTTTCCGTTTTCGGCCTCCAGGGCGGGCCCTTACCAGGCCCCCGCGGCCGTCAACAAAACGATTCGCGATGAAATCCCGGGAACGGGTCGGGTTTTCTGGAGACCCCGTGTTGATGTAATGGTTGACACCGGATGTTTGGGCCTTCTCCTCCTGCTCCTCCTGCTCCTCCTCCTCCTCCTCCTCCTCCACCTTCTCCTCCACCTCCTCCTCCACCTCCTCCTCCTCCTCCGCGCGCATGAACATAATTTGCCTCCTGGCGTCCTCCTGCTGTTCCTCCTCCTGCTGTTCCTCTTCTTTCTTATCCTCCTCCTCCTCCTCCTCCTCCTCCTCATCATCATCATCATCATCATGCAACGTGTCGGCTACGCTTTGGGCTGCCGAGGCTGGCCGTGTCTGGCAGACGCACGCCGCAGCTCATGCCCTCTTGCTGGCTTGCTGCGACCGGATCTTCTGGCCGCCGCCTCGTCTCCGGCGCACGAGCCACCCAGGCCTGGACGCGCGCGACAAGAGGAGGCCACACGACGTGCCACACAAGTGGTCACGGGTTGCCACACAGCCGGCCACACGGTGCGGGGGGGGGGGGGGAAGGCGCACGGGGGGGGCGGCGTGGGTGTGGCCAGATGGACGCCCATTTCAGGCGATCGCAAACGTGGATTAAGGGGGTGTGGATTAGCGACGGGTCCGTCCCGTTTCCATGGGAAGTCCTTAAATTTCCGCCGCTGAACGAGGCGGCACTGGCCGCATTTTGGGGAGAGCACCTCCCCCGATCCATGTTTGCGCGCCCACGACCATTCATTCTCACCCGCTCTTGCGGGGGAATGCGCGTACAAGAAGCAGACCCTCCAGCACTTGCCAGCTTGGACTCGCTCACAGGAAAGATCCAGGGCCACTTTGAAACATTTCTCTTCGCCGACTCTGTGCCCCGTGCCTTCTCAATCAACACTGACCATGGGCTGCCGTAGCATCAGCCACTCCAGAGAGTCGTCGGCCGATGTTGGTGAGAGCCCAAGGGGCCTACAAGAGACACCCCAAGCTTGTTGGAACCCTCGCACATCTTCACATGTGTCCGCCGATCACTTGGCGAGGGGGCATCATGAACCCCTCTCGCGTCCAGGGCAGTTATGCATGGCGACCATCCCGGCGCCCTCCCCACACAGTGGGCAGAAATGCTTCCCGCAATCGTTCAGAGGTCAGGGCGGTTGCCCCGTCTGCCTTGTCAGGTTCGATCGATCGTGGGGCAGCGTTGGCAGCTGCTCGGATCCGACAGTAGCTCTCTTGAGCCGCGCGCTGCGAGCTGTGGAGGATCATGCTGTCTCTCACTGCGGGCCCTGGCCTGACCAACTTCTCTGCTCACCAGCGTCGTCTATGTGAAATCAGATGCGGGTTGGCTGCTTGCTGTGGCAAGCTCCACCATCGACTTCAGGGCAGGTGACCGCCCTGGGGCCCCTTCCACAGGGCGCAGCGCTCGGGGAGGAGAGGCTCAGGCGGGGCCGCATCGACTCCCACGCGCCCATCGATCGCCGCCAGGGCCCCGACATCCCACCCAGCCCAGGAACGTGCGGATTCGCTATCGGGGGGCCTCTCGCCGATCTATCGGCGATGTACCGCCGGTGTCCGCTCGATGCTCCCTTCCCCTCCCTGGGCCGGTCCCCACCCTGGTCTGTTCCTCTGCACGGGGAATATTCAAAAATAGTTTTACAAAAAAATAGGCTCGGGACGATTTTAAATCATTGTTGTCCAAACTCCGCCTGCAGGGGGACGCGCCCGACCGAACCCTGGTTGTGCTTACTCCTCGTCTCACCGCCCGCTCCGTGCGCCCCCTCGCCCCACGCGCGGCGCGAGCACGTCCGGGCCCGCGCCCCCGCGGTCCGGACCCCCAGGGCGCGACCCCGCGGAGACGCGGTCGCACGGGCACGTCCCGCGAGGGGCCTCCGTGAAGTACAGCGCTCCGTCTTCGTCGGGTCGCGGCCCAGGGGCCCGGCCCGCGAGGCCGCGGCTACGGCGGAGACGTTGTCCGCCCGTGACCCAGACATCCGGCGTCTCGATTTTTTCGAGACGCGGGCCCCCTGACCTCTCGACCACTTCCCCGGGACCGGTTTTTCATCCCGAGACGTTTTTTGACGGTCCCGAGGCCCGGTGAGGGCCCCGGAGAGGCCGAAAACGATGGAAAATGTCTGTCTCGATTTTTTCGAGACGCCAGATGTCTGGGGAGCGCCACGGCAGGCGGGCGGCTGCGGCGAGCTCTGCGCGCGCGACCCCACCTGCCACTTCGCGTACGCCGACTGGGACGGCTGCCTGCTCTACCGGGCCTGCGACCTGTCGCGCGCCCCGGACCGCCAGGGGGCCAACCTCAGCTGGCAGACCGAGGCTCCGCGCCAGTGCCCGAAGACGGACGAGCGAACAACACACACACACACACACACCCAGACACATGGTTCACTTCAATTATTCCCCAATCAGTGCTTGCACTGAAGGGGTCCTATAGCGAAAGTTGGAAGATTTGGCGAAAGTTTCCCGCGGATTTTGGTAGCAGGCTGGGTTCCCAGATTCCCGGTTCCGGATTTTTGGGTTCCCGGTTATTGGTTCCGGGCCGATTTCGGTGTGTTTTGGGTTCCCAGGCTCCCAGGTTCTTGGTCGATCTCTTCAGCGAAAACCATGCACTTATTGGGATTTTCTTCTGGTGTAATTATTCGAAGGGTCTTTGATGTTTTCGGGGGCCAAGGTCCCTTCATTTCTAAGTGTGCTGTCCTGGGCCTCTTCCTGGCCACTAGGGGGCCAGGAACAACCGAGAAACGAGCACAAGTAGAAATGAGCACGATCAGAAATGAATGACGTGTACCCATGGGGTGGGAGTGATGGGGACTGGCTATGGGTGTGGGTGTGGGTGTGGGTGCGGGCTGTTGGACCCCGGGGGAGGCTCCCTGTTCGAGCGGGGACCCCCATCCGACAACACGCACCCACAGCCCCACCCCCGTTCCCCCGTCCCCCCTATGGCCGGACGGGGCTAGGACGACGATCAATCCGTTCCAGAGCGTTCCGGAAAATGCTCAGCGATCGAGAACGCGCTGAGAAGGCCGCTGCGCCTGAGACATCCTCCAGAGCCGCCGGATCTCAGAGATTCCGGATAACTTCTCACCCGAATCTACCCTGGCATTATCTTGCATGTGTATGTGTTTGTTGATCGTTCGTCAGAAGCGGTCGCCTCGGGGCTGCTCTGCCTGGCCGAAAGGCAGCGCCAGCACGAGGTGGAGGCGGGGTCGGGGCGAGGCGCTGGGGGGGGGGGTCAGCCCAGTCCCCCTCGATTCATGACAAAGTCACGACGGGAGGTATTGTCGCTATGTTCGGCCGCTGGGGGCCCGTACCGGGCCTCGGGACGGGCAACAAAAACGACTCGGGATGGAACACCTGTCCCCGGGAATGGGTCGAGACCTCTGGGGGTCCAAAAGGTGCACGTTTTGTCGCACCCCCGTCGGGCATTGGTTCATGGGGGGGCGATCGACGGTTGGTCGCCCCCCATGACCCAACGCCCGACGGGGGGTCGGAGAACTGGGGGCTGCCAGAGGGGATCCGCAGAAGGGATCCGCTGCACACCACCGCCGTGCTGGCCAAGCCTGGCGGTGATGTTTAGACTCTTCTCGGGTATAGCCAGAACCCCAGGTAAGGGGCCCCAGTCAGTAGTAGGGCCCCCGAGCCCCTAAATTGGCAAGAATCACTGCCGTAGCTGGTGTTTTTTTCGGGTGACGGCAGTTCCAGTTAGTAGAATGGGGCGGGAGGGCGTCCCCTAGTACACACCACTAAACCAGGTCCCACTAAACCCAGTCCTGCCAGCGCCCGATCTTCCTGCGCAGTGGAGTGTCGGATACAGCCAGGACCCCAGGTAAGGGGGGCCAGATAGCGACGGGGCCCCTTCAAAGGCGAAAGCTTAAACCAGAGCCGCTCAACCAAGTCTGCCGTAGCTGGTGTATTGGGGGGGCGACAGTTCCAGTCAGTGGAGTGGGTCGGAGTCGTCGTCCCCCGGTGTACATACTAAACCAGGTCCCAGTAGTAGTAGATCCAGTCTTGCCAACGCCCGGGAGAGGGGAGGAGGAGCGGGAGCGGGAATGGGGCTTCCAGAGCGAGCCTTCTTCGGGCATCGGCGCCCGGCTCTGGCCTGTCGCCATCAGACACGCGGCGGACGGCGGCCACGTCATCCAGTTCGACATCTTCGGGGGCGCCAAAGAGGGGGGTAACGTTAAAGATTGTGTGTGTGCGTGTAGTTGTGTGTGTGGGTGCGTGCGTGCGTGCGTGCGTGCGTGCGTGCGTGCGTGCGTGTTTGTGTGCGTGTGTGTCCGTTGCCTGGCTCATGCCGTCTTGGCTCGAGCTCGCCCCTATCTCAGGTGCGCGCCGGGCCTGGGCCTCGTCCTCGATGAAGTCCCCGCGTCGCCGCCTCCGCTCCATCGCGCCACGGGCCTCCCCGCCGTCCGCCCCCATGGGGTCACAACCCGACGTCGTAAGCTTCGCCGCCCAGCTGCTGACCAACCCTCGCCTGGCGGAGAAGGTCGCCTCAGCGGTGGAGCGGGCCCCAGATGTGCACGGCGGACCACGGCAGCGGTGTAGCAGGCCCCAGACGCGCGCCCTTCTTTCGCCGCAGCTGGCGGGCCATCGCTCCCTCCAGGACGTCAACGTGGTGTCGCAGGGCTCACTGGCCTGCAGCGGTCGGAGTCTCCGCAATTTGACAAACACTTCGCCTTCCCGACTGGGGGGCCCAGATATAATATTTCAAACACGCTGGTCCGCTTGCCTTTTCCCCTACGCGATGGGTAATTCGAGCACTTCGCGAGAACTGCATGTTGTACAGCGTGCGTGCTCTGCCTTCCCCTCCTCTGCTCCTCGTCCTTCTCCTTGGCCCTCGAACTGTGGCTGCCGGGCAAGGCGTTCAACTGCCGCCTTCGTTCCTTTTCCCTCTGCGGGGGAGTGGTCCACACGCCCACATCCCCTCCGCGGTGGGGCAATCCGCTGGCCCTTTCCTCCACCCAGGTGGGTAGTCCGCGCACTTCCCGAGAGAACTGCACGCAGCAGTGCGTGCATGGTCTGCCCTCAAGGGACAGGTGTCCTCAAGGGACAGGTGTCTTCATGCAGCAGGTGTCTCAAGTGTCCTCATGGTCTGCATGCAGCAGTGCGTGCATGGTGTTGCCTTCTAGTTCCTCCTCATCCTTCTCCTCGTCGTCGTCGCCCCCTCCGCCCCCCAGCGTTCCCCCCCCCCCCCCTCCCGAGGCATGGCCTCCTTCCGTCGCTGCCCGTCGGCGTGCCATGGCCGCCCGTGGCCCCCCTCCTTTCTCCCCCCCTGCCTCTGCGTTGTGCCTTCCTCCCCTCCTCGCCCCCCTCCTCGGCCGTTTCCCTCCCCTCTTCGTGCCCTGCCTTGCCCTTGTGGCATGTGGTGCCTCCTGCCTTCTACTTCGGCTCCCCCTCCTCCGTCGGTCGGCCCGCGTCCCTCGCGTCCGTCTGTCTCCTCTCCGGTTGCCGCTGTCGCTCCTCGCTTCTCGCTTCTCCCTGGTCTTGCTGGCCCCTGGTCGTCCTCATCCTGGCCAGCTTGGGCTTTTGACCGCGCGAGTTTCTTGATCGCCGCCTCGGCTTTCGCCGATTCGGACGCTTGTCTTCTGCCCCGTGAGAGGCTGGCCTCTGCCCCGCGAGGGGCCAGCTGGCCCGCTCGCGCGCACCCGGCGCGCGCAGGCTGGCGGCGTGGCTCTGCGCCCGCCCGCGGACGACCGAACAGTAAGTGTGTGTGTGTGTGTGTATATGTGTATGCGTGCGTGTGCGTGTGCGTGTGCGTGTGCGTGTGCGTGTGCGTGTGCGCGTGCGCGTGTGCGTGTGCGATTGCGTGTGTGTGTGTGTGTGTGTGCGTGTGTGTGTGTGTGTGCGTGTGTGTGTGTGTGTGTGTGTGTGCGTGTGCGCGTGTGCGTGTGCGCGTGCGCGTGCGCGTGTGCGTGTGCGTGTGCGTGTGCACGTGCGCGTGCGCGTGTGCGTGTGCGTGTGCGTGTGCACGTGCGTGTGCGTGTGCGTGTGCGTGTGTGCGTGCGTGCGCGTGCGCGTTCGCGTGTGCGTGTGTGTATGTGTGTTTGTGTGTGTGCGTGCTTTTGTGTGTATGTGTGTATGTGTGTATGTGTATATGTGTGTATGTGTGTGTGCGTGGGCGTGCGATTGTGTGTGTGTGTGTGTGTGTGTGTGTTTGCGTTTGCGTCTGCAATGTGCGTGTGCGTGCGCCTGTGCGTGTGTGCGTGTGCTTGTCTGTGTGCGTGTGCGTGTGCGTCTGTGAGAATGCGGTTGGACCGCATCTCAAGTGATGCGCAGGAGGTCCCAGCCGCCGCGCGCACCGTCTGCACGTACGCCTGCTCCGCCTCGTCGCGGAGGTTATGGCTTCCTCTTTCCCACACGCTCCCTGGCCCCCGCTCGACCGCACGCATGCCTCGGGCCCTGCCAGGAGGGGAAAAAACACAGACACAATCAAGCGTCCACTTCCAGGAAAATATGGGAAAATATGGGAAGTGGGGGGAAGACAAAAACCCAGAAAATATGAGAAAATATTGGGAATACTTCCCCAATCAGAGCTTGCCTCTGTAGGGGTCCTAGCGGATTCATATGGTTAGGTTAGGTTTGCCGCAGATTTTCGCTGCACGCCCGGGTGCCCGGGTGCCCAGGGGTTGCCCTGGGGGGTGCCCAGGGGTCCTCGGTGCCCGGGTGCCCGGGTGCCCGGGTGCCCTGGCGTGCCCAAGGGTGCCCGGAGGTGCCCTAGCCCAATAGCCCTATAGCCCTACAACTCTATAGCCCTATAGCTCTATAGCCCTATAGCTCAATAGCCCTATAGCTCTATAGCCCCCTAGCCCTCTAGCCCTGATTGGGGTTTTTCTCTGGCATGATTTTATTAGTGTGTATTAATGTGTGTGTCCCAGGGCCCCTTCATCCTGGTGCCCCCCTCGTCGGCGCTCCCGAGACATCCGGGACGCCTTCCCCAGCGGCTTCTGCCGTGACGCCGAGCGGTGCACCTGCGCCGAGCTGCCGAGCGGGTCGGACTGCGCTGCGTCCGTCGCGGGCCAGCCGGGCCATGCCCCAGGCGCCCCGCCCCAGGGGGGGGGGTTCAGCACACACTGGAGCACGAGCGCCAATGCGCAGAAGCTGTGGGGACCTAACACCCGGGCCCTGCAGAGCTGCAACTCGAGACGACAGACCGCTACCCCTCACAGTGCTCTCGAGGCAGAGATCGTATCGGCGGACGAGGCAGTGCGTAAAGAGCTACTGCCTGCGTTGCCGTTGGGGGAACGCTTGCTTGGGACACCTTTGAAGGCTCCGTGCCATCCCTGTGATCGACTCGTCGGCAGCTCGACCACGTCCTCGGGACAACTGCAGCAGCGCCGGGGCTAAGATGTTCCCAAAAACGTTGAGTGCGTTTTGTGCCATCTTGAAAAGCGAGGTGTTTATTACAAATTATGGGCGCAATTATTTTAGGGTCTAGAATTTAGGGTTTAGGGTTTGAAAATCGGGATCGGCCCGTGGCCCTCTTGCCCTTTATCTTGTTGTTTTCAGTGCTCCCCCAACGCTGCTTGCCCGTGAGGAGTTCTTCCTCCTCTCGCTAGGGAGTTGGTAGGGCTCGCCGAGGTTTCGCCGCGTCGCTGTCCGTGGCCGCCTCGTGGCCGCTGCGTCGCCGCCTGTTGCAGCTTCGTTGCCGCTGGGGGGCTCCGCCTCGTAGTTATCGTCACTTAGCACACTACGAAGCTTGAACAACCTAAGCCCAAACCGTGCAGCTCACACCACATAGCTTACGCAACATAGCCGTTCCCACATAGCTTACACCGCCTAACTCACACCGCCTGGTTCACACGGTATAGCTTACACTACATTGCGTACGCTACGCAGCGTACACCGCATAGCTGAGACAGCATTGCTCACCTCAAATAGCTCATACGACATAGTTCACCATGCATTGCGTACACAACACAGCTTGCACACCACGGCTTGCACCACACAACGCACACCGCATAGCAAACACCATGTAGCTGTAACCTACACACCTACACAGTGCAGTAACTCCCTGTTTGGGGTCCACGTTGGCTCACATGTTTTGAGCACTTCTTAGACATGTCAATGACGCTTGCCTGACGCTCCAGTGCTGTTTTTTACACGTCTTGGCCGAGTCAAGAGCGCAGAGTGGAAAACGACAAACAAGGCAGCGGTTTTAAGGACACCTATTCGCCACGATAGCAAAGCCGATTGCAGGCCGAGCGCATGGTTCAGACATTCGATCCGAGTCAGCTACAGTGGAAGCCGTCTTCCCAAACAGTGGATGATGCGACCTTCATGATTTAGCCGGCTCGCTATTTTTCAATCTTCTAGAGTAGGAGGAAGAAAAGGATGAGGAGGACGAGGAACAAGACGAGCAGGACGAGGAGGCAGCGGATAGGTCTTGACTAGCATGTTCTGTCAGAGCCTGTTCAATTTTCCACAGCGGTGTCGGGACAGAGGTTCAGAGCAGCCCCTTGCAGCGAATTCAGAGGATGATGCTCGCACTTCGTCGGTGATGGTCGCCTTCCTTGACCAGGGGTCTGTTGCGCACGCTGAGCTCAGCCTGTGGCTGTCACATTGTTCTGTCTACCTTGAACACCTTTTCGAGGGTGTCTCGATGGATCTTAACTTGAGAGACTGGGGGAGCGACGCTTACAGCATGGGTGACAGAAGCCCTGCTCCCAGGCACCTGCCGCTTGGGAGACCTGCACGCCCTGGAGGACTGCCGCGAGTCTTGTGTGGCGGACCTCACGTGCCGCTTCGCATACTTCGAGAGGGGCGGCTGCCACATGTACCGGTCGTGCATCAGCTCGAGGGTGCCCGCCAATGCTGGCACCAACATGCGCAGGGTCCCCGACCTGGGTGCCGCTCAAGTCGAGAGGCACGACATCTTTTTGACGACTGGCCACGGTTCCGGAATTATCAACAATGCGTTGACACCAATTCCCGCCAAGGTTTATTGATGCAGAGCACACGTCGGAGTAGCGGCCCCTTCTGTGTCGGAAGGGGGTACATCTCAGGTCTTTCCGCTGGCAGTCCTCGCAGAGCTGGGCATCGCGGGGCAACCGGGGATTCAGTTCCATTTTGAAGGCTGCCTCTGGCAATACTAGCGTGCTGACACCAAGCCTCGGGGGCAACGCTAGCTTGGGATAGGCTCAGGGGGGAACGCATCGACCCCCCATAGTTCACTGATCGCCGAGAGGGAGCCGATCGCCCACCCCGCCCGACAACGCGGGATGCTGCTATCGGGGCCTTCTCGCCGATCTATCGGCGATGTATCGCCGATTCCATACCGATGTTCCCGTCCCCTGAGCCACAGTTCGGGGCGACCCAGGCACCATCGGAGCGCTCTCGGCGAGGCGCAGCCGCTGGAAGGCATCCAGAGGCTGGGAGACCGCCGAGAACCGACGAAATAGCAGGAGCATCTCAGATTTCTGACCTCGGACCTTGCCCCCTGAATGTTCCACCTCCCCCCCGAGCCAGTCCTCCGGTTTCGCTGCCCTCCGAAACTGGGCCAGGCCCATTCTGGCAAGAGGACTGGTGCGCAGACACCCCCCCTGGCAGGCAGCGCTGCCTCGCAGCCCCACCCGGCTGCAAGAGATCTATCGCTTCCAGCGAGTGCGTTGGCCTTTCCGGCTACAAGGAAGAGTGACCTTCCGCAGGAGTGACCTCACCCTGCAGGGCTCGTTACGACTCCTCGGATTCGGTTCGATTCGATCTCGATGGCTTCCGATTCCGGGATTTCGATTCGGATTCCTATTTCTCAACGGACTTTGGTGCGGGTACAGTGGTGTCCCGAGAAGACTCAACGCGATGCGATAGCAGCGTCTTGCTCTCTCGGGTGTGGCCTCCCCGCGGCTCCCGAAAGTCGGGCACCAAAGGTCACTCTTGCCTAGGGTCACTGTTGCGAGAAGCCGACTGGGCAAGTGGCCAAGAACAAGCGACATGGGTACGGAAAGAAAGGGGACAAAGACCGAAAGCAAATCCGATCCGTTTTGAACAGGGCTCGTTGCTGGTGCCGCCGCAAACGCAGTCCATCCGAGAGAAAGAGGTCGCGTGCCCAACAGCGGCGGCCGCTGTCGGTCCTGGACGGCACTTGTTGCTGGGCATCGTGCCCATTTTTCCCGTACCTGTTTCGGGCTTTCCGAGAGGCGGGGCAGCATGGCAATTCTTGCCCAGTGTGCCCCTTCAGGCTGTCCCAGGACCCTCCTTCTAGCCTTAAGTCGGTTACGTCCCTCTACAGGGGGAACATTCGAAAATTATTCAAAAAATAGTCAGGGGACGATTTTTGAGCATTCTCGAAAATGGTTCGTCCCGAATCCCCCTGCAGGGGGGCCATGCCCGACCTGATCCTGGCCAGGCCCCACGACGGGCCCGAGGCGGGCCCGAGGCCCGGCAGCGCACGTGCAGCCGGCAGCTCCCCCCCGCAGGCTTCTGCGAGCCGGGGAGGCTCTGCACCTGCGCGGAGAGCGCGGAGGTCTGCGCTGAGTCGCTGCGGGCGCACCCGCACGGGGTGCCGCCGGGCACCTGCCTCAGGCCGGCATCGTTTCATCGGAGGTGGATGGACCTCCAGACCTCCTACCCTGACACGTCGATTAAGAAATTGGCCGTTTCGGTTCGCGAGAGGTCGTCGCGGCCGTCATTTTTGGCGGGTCCAGGTCCGTCGGTTTCGGTCCCAGGCCGTTATTACTAATTAAGGGTAGGTTTACTCAAGGAAGGTTTGTCCACCGCCGAGTTAACAAATCCCCATTCCCATCCCCATCCCCTTCGAGACCCCCACCAAATTACCACCCCAGTTGGGGATACATCCCTCGAAGCCCGAAGGGAACGACCTATATTCGCATCTTTTGGGGGGTAGATCGACTGGTGCGGCCCAGGCCACGCCGCTGGGTATGGGGATCGGTGAAACGATACTCACCAGGGCGGGCGTGAGGGCGCTAGAAGACTGCCAGCAGATGTGCGCAGCGGACCCGAGCTGCTGGTTCGCGTACTTCGAGCAGGGAGGTTGCCGCTTTGGGAGAGTCTGACCATGTCGCCGCTCTGTCGATCGCCGTCGATCCTTCGGGGTGGGGGTGGTCGATTGGTTCCCCGAATCACCAGAAGCCCCGTGCTTTTTGGACGGATCGGGCCAGCTGGGCCAGGGTCAGGATTAGATAGTGCCTCAGCATGAGTTGGGGGAGGTACGGTCTGGAACGTTTGCTTAGCGTGTCGCGCGTCAGTTCTGGCCCACCACGCGTCGGCGCTGCACGGTAACCACGTCCCCGCCCCCGAGTGTCACATTGCCCCGAGCCCTCCCCGTTCCACCGCCCCGCGGAGAGGAGTGATACGCTGTCAGCTCGCAGGGCATGGCGTGTCGCTGGGGCCACCGCCGCCGCGACACGTCGAGCAAAAGGCCCCAACCGTATCAGGCTAAGCTCAAGTCGGGCCTGTCCCTCTGCCAGGGGAATATTCAAACATAGTTTTATACAAATGGTGACGATGTTTTGATTGTTTGTCCCTCAAAATCCGCCTGTGGGGGGACACGGCCGACCTAAGGTTAGGCTTCATTTGATTCCTTCAAGCTCTGGGAGGCCAAGGTATGCCTGCGTACGTGAGGCGTGCGTGTGGGGTCGCTGGGCGTGCCCAAGAAGTGCACCCTGGCATGCTTCTGAGCCTGTCTGAACGAGTTTAGGCTTGTCCTTTCGGGTGCGGCCCTGCCTGGTATGCCCGTCTTGGGCATGCCTCAGCGAGTTTAGGGCGATGGTGCTCTCAAGAGAATGAAGAGGGGCCCGAAGCGTGAGGCTGCCACCTGTACGAGTCCTGCGAGAAGTCCCGGGTGCCCATGCACGACGGGGTCAACCTGCGGAGGCTGCCGCCCGCGGAGGCCGGCGAGGCTTCCGCACGGCGGGGCAGGCCGGGCCACGGCTCCAGGAGCTCGGGGGGGGGGGCCTTTGGGCACGGCAAGGTATGTCGCTGCCTCTTCGCAGGTCAGGCACGGCGGGGTGCCTCGCCGCGTGCGCGTCCTGCGGCTGCTCTGGGTGCACCTGGGGCTCGTGCGGGGCGGCGGGGCACCAGGGGCAGCCCTGGAAGGGAAAGGTGCGGCCTTGGAGCCTGCTCGGGGTCAGAGGTGGCCCATGGCATGGGTTCTGGCGGACAGGACGGGGGGGGGGCGAGAGGTCCGAGATTCTGGGCTCGCGGAGGCCTGGAGCAGTCCTCGGCCTCCGAGGATCGTTTTCGGGCCCTGGGACTTTCCAGAGCGGATCTGGGGTGAAAATCTGCGCCAGATGGACCACGAGAGGGGTCCAGGGGCAGATTTTGAACGGATTTGCCCTTAAGTCGGGCCTGCCCCTCTACAGGAGGAATATTCAAAAATAGTTAAAACGAAACGTCGGGGTACGTTTTGGGACTATGTTTGCGCATTTGTTGTTCCCGGAAAGGGCTCCGTCCCAGGGTTCTCTTTTAGTAGGTAAACCTGTCCCCGGTGCCATGCGGGAGGTGGGCCGGCGGAATTATTTCCTGATAATTTTCGAGGTCGAGGTGGGCCAGCGGAATTAATTGGGAGGATGTCTCAAGCGAAACGCTTGTGTTTCAACATTTGTTGAGGATGTCTCGAGCGAAACGCTGGTTTTGCAGAGTTGGGGATGTCTCGAGCGAAACGCTTGTTTTCAGAATTTGTTGAGGATTTCTCGAGCGAAGCGCTGGTTTTGCAGAGCCGACCGCGACGCGGAAAAGCGCCACGCGCGCAGGAATTCCGAGGATGTCTCGCGCGTGCCGCGTCCCGCGCGCAGGAATTTCGAGGATGTCTCGACTAGTTCGTTTGTTTTGCCAGGATTCCCTTGCAGTTTGGCAGGATGTCTCGAGCGAAATGCTTGTTTTTTTGATCATTTGTTGAGGATGTCTTGAGCGAAACATTGGTTTTGCAAAATTTGGGGGTGCCTCGAGCGGGAGCCTCGTGGGAGGCCAGAATTCACAGGGTGCCTCAGGCGAAATGGTTGTTTTCACGTCCCGCTCGCAGGAATTCCGAGGATGTCTCGCGCGTGCCGCGTGCGCGCAGGAATTTTGATGATGTCTCGACTAGTTCGTTTGTTTTGCAAGGATTTCTTTGGATTTTGACAGGATGTCTCGAGCGAAACGTTTTTTCCCGGAAAGGGCGTAGGCCCAGGGTTCTCTTTTAGTATGTAAACATATCCCCCCGTGCCCAACTTGAAGGAGGCCGGCGGATTCTTTCCCTGATAAATTTCGAGGTCGAAGGAGGCCGGCGGATTAAAATTTGAGGATGTCTCAGGCGAAACGCTTGTTTTTGAAATCTCGATCGATAAATCACAGGGTGCGGGCCACCTCAGCACGACCACACCGCAGCCCGACCACACCCCAGCACGACCACGCCCCAGCACGACCACGCCCCAGCACGACCACACCCCAGCACGACCACACCCCAGCACGACCACACCCCAGCACGACCACACCCCAGCACGCACGACACACCCCAGCACGACCCGATCGATAAATCACAGGGTGCGGACCACCCCAGCACGACCACACCCCAGCACGCACGACCCCACCCCAGCACGACCACGCCCCAGCACGACCAGCACGACCACACCCCAGCACGACCACACCCCAGCACGACACGACCACACCCCAGCACGACCACACCCCAGCACGACCCGATCGATAAATCACAGGGTGCGGACCACCCCAGCACGACCACACCCCAGCACGACCCCACCCCAGCACGACCCCACCCCAGCACGACCACGCCCCAGCACGACCACATCCCAGCACGACCACACCCCAGCACGACCACACCCCAGCACGACCCCACTCCAGCACGACCCCACCCTAGCACGACCACACCTCAGCACGACCACGCCCCAGCACGACCACACCGCAGCCCGACCACACCCCAGCACGACCACTCCTTAGCACGACCACACCCCAGCACGACCACACCCCAGCACGACCACACCCCAGCACGACCCCACCCCAGCAAGACCACACCCCAGCACGACCACACCCCAGCACGACCTCACCACAGCACGACCACACCCCAGCACGACCACGCCCCAGCACGACCACGCCCCAGCACGACCACGCCCCAGCACGACCACCCCCAGCACGACCACCCCCCCAGCACGACCACCCCCCAGCACGACCACCCCCCAGCACGACCACGCCCCAGCACGACCACGCCCCAGCACGACCACACCCAGTCGCACCCCCGTGGAATGTTTCGTGGGGTGTCTGGTTGAGTGGTTGCCTGTTCGTGGGGTGTCTCGTGGAGTGTTTCACGGGGTGTCTCGTGGAATGTTTCGTGAGGTGTCTCGTGGAATGTTTCGTGAGGTGTCTCGTGGGATGTTTCGCGGAGTGTCTCGTGGGATGTTTCGTGAGGTGTCGCCCAGTTGGGTATCGTGAAAACGTGACCATGCTTCACATGTCTATATCCCTTTCCGGGTTCGTGGGTCCATCATGCTTATAATTTGTTGAGAACGTCTCGAGCAAAACGCTGGTTTTACAAAATTGGGGGATGCCTCGAGCGGGGGCCCCGTGGGGAGCTAGAATTCACAGGATGCCTCAAGCAAAACGCTTGTTTTCACGTCCCGCTCGCAGGAATTCCGAGGATGTCTCGCGCGTGCCGCGTCCCGCGCGCAGGAATTCTGAGGATTTTCCCAGAAAAGGCGCGGGCCCAGGGTTCTCTTTTAGTAGGTTAACCCCCCGGCCCCCCTGCGACTTGGGCCGGCGAAATTATTCTGCGATAAATTACGTGCGGGAGTAGGGCCGGCGGAATTATTTTTGAGGATGTCCCTAGCGAGACGCTTGTTTTTCAGATTTTGTTGAGGATGTCTCGAGCGAAACGCTGGTTTTGCAGAGTTGGGGATGTTTCGAGCGAAACGCTTGTGTTCAGAATTTGTTGAGGATGTCTCGCGCGAAACGCTGGTTTTGCAGAGCCGACCGCGACGCGGAAAAGCGCCCCTCGCGCAGGAATTCCGATGATGTTTCGCGCGTGCCGCGTCCCGCGCGCATGAATTTCGAGGATGTCTCGACTAATTCGTTTGTTTTGCTAGGATTTCCTTGAACTTTTGCAGAATGTCTCGAGCGAAATGCTTGTCTTTCATTTGTTGAAGACGTTTCGAGCGAAACGCTGGTTTTGCAAAATTGGGGGATGTCTCGAGCGGGGACCTCGTGGGGGGCCTCGTGGGGGTCCAGAATTCAGAGGATATCTCTGGCGAAATGGTTGTTTTCACGTCCCGCTCGCAAGAATTCCGAGGTTGTCTCGCGCGTGCCGCGTCCCGCGCGCAGGAATTCTGAGGATGTTGGCAGGATGTCTCGAGCGAAACGCTTGTCCCCAGCACGTTCCGTAGCGCGTCCCCTTGGCACGTCCCGCGGTGCGTCCCCATGGCACGTCCCTTGGCACGTCGCTTGGCGGGTCCCTTGAGACGTTCCGCGTCGCGTCCTCCTGGCATGTCCCCTGTCAATTAGCTCTGGGGCAGCTACTATGTGTTCAGGCAGCTCGAGCTTAAGATCCAGATCAGTTCGGTCAGGACTCGGATGCAAAGGAGGACTCGATCCACGAGGCTATAGAGCACAATCGCGGCATGGCACATCGCAATTCAGCACGGCGCAGCACAGCACAGATTTCGGCACGGTACATCAAGATCGATACACTCAGCATTGCAACTTGGCACGTTCCGTGGGGCGTCCCTTGGCGAGTCCCCCTGGCACGTCGCGTGGCGCGTCCCCTGGCACATCCCGTGGCACATCCATTGGCACGTTCCGTAGCGCGTCCCCTTGGCACGTCCCGCGGTGCGACCCCATGGCACGTCCCCTGGCACGCCGCCTGGCGCCATCCCTTGGGACGTTTCGCGGCGCGTCCTCCTGGCATGTCCCCCTGTCCATTAGCTCTGGGCAGCTACTATGTGTTCAGGCAGCTCGAGCTTAAGATCCAGATCAGTTCGGTCAGGACTCGGATGCAAAAGAGGACTCGATCCACGACGCTATAGAGCACAACCGCGCCATGGCACATCGCAATTCAGCACGGTGCAGCACAGCACAGGCCTCGGCACGGTACATCAAGATCGATACACTCAGCATTGCATGTGCCCGTCACCCAATCAGGTGTCTTTGAAAACGCTGCCACGCGTTACGTTTCTATATTCCTTTCCGGGTTCGTGGGTCGATCATGTTCGCAGGATGTCTCGAGCGAAACGCTTGTCCCCAGCACGTTCGGCAGCGCGTCCCCTTTGCACGTCCCGCGGTGCGTGCCTATGGCACGTCCCTTGGCACGTCGCCTGGCGCGTCCCTTGAGACGTTCCGCGTCGCGTCCTCCTGGCATGTCCCCCTGTAGCTCTGGGGCAGCTACTATGTGTTCAGGCAGCTCGAGCTTAAGATCCAGATCAGTTCGGTCAGGACTCAGATGCAAAGGAGGACTCGATCCACAACGCTATAGAGCACAATCGCTGCATGGCAATCGCAATTCAGCACGGCGCAGCACAGCATAGCCTTGGGCAGGGTACATCAAGCTCGATACACTCAGCATTGCATTTGCCCGTAACCCAATCAGGTGTCTTGGAAAACACTGCCACGCGTTACATTTCTATATTCCTTTCCGGGTTCGTGGGTCGATCATTTGTATTTTTTGTTACCGGAAAGGGCCTGGGCCCAGGGTTCTCTTTTAGTTGGTTTACCCCCGGTTTTTACTTGAAGGGGGCCGGCGGAATTCTTGTGCGATAAATTACGATGTCGAAGGGGGCCGGCGGATTTCAATTGTGAGGAAGACAATTTTTCGCCACCCCTTACGCAGATCGTGCTCTTGGAATTTTACTGCCTTTAAGGAAACCTCGATATTTCAGAGGTGACGTCCACTTTTTTCCGACATCGACTTTAAACTATAAAAGACGATGTAAACGCGTTCGATCGATAAATAACGAGGTACCGCGGCCTCCGGAACGGCGCTGGGAACGGAGTTTTGGATTCTTGAAGTTGCATAAGTTCGGAAATCGCAGAAATCCCATATGTTTTTTGACCCTGACCCCGCCGATCTGCGTGAGGTGTGGCACGGAATGCCAGAAATGTGTCAAATCCCATGTGTTTTTGGACCCTGACCCCGCCGATCTGCGTGAGGGGTGGCGCGGAATTCCAGAAATGTGGCAAATCCCCTGTGTTTTTGGACCCTGACCCCGCCGATCTGCGTGAAGGGTGGCACGGAATTCCAGAAATGTGGCAAATCCCCTGTGTTTTCGGATCCTGACCCCGCCGACCTGCGTGAGGGGTGGCACCGAATTTCAGAAATGTGGCAAGTCCCATGTGTTTTCGGACCTTGACTTCGCACAGGAGGGCCCAGGAGGCTCCAGGAGAGCCCAGGAGAGCCCAGGAGGGCCCAGGAGAGCCCAGGAGGGCCCAGGAGGACCCAGGAGGCTCCAAGAGGCACCAGGGGGCCCAAGGAGGGCCCAGGAGAAGCTCCAGGAGGCTCCAGGAGAGCCCAGGAGGGCCCAAGAGGTCCAAGGAAGACCCAGGAGGGCCCAGGAGCCCTTACGAGGGATCGTGGCCCTGGGAGCGCTGACGTAGCGTAATTTACGAGGGATCGTGGCCCTGGGAGCGCGGGTGTAGTGTAATTTTGAAAAAGTGCGTTGCTCGAGGAAAGTGCGCCCCGCATCTCGGATCCTCGATAAAAAACGGGGTCCGCAGACCCTCGTTTTCCCTCGTAAAAAAAGAGGGTGCGGAGCGTTTTTCGCAGAATCCTCGACAAATAACGGGGTCTGGAGCCCCGACCCCGACGCGGAAAAGCGCCCCGCGCGCAGGAATTCCGAGGATGTCTCGCGCGTGCCGCGTCCCGTGCGCAGGAATTTCGAGGATGTCTCCACTAATTAGCTTGTGTTGTAAGGATTTTTTAGAATTTTGGCAGGATGTCTCGAGCGAAACGCTTGTTTTACATAGTTTGAGGAGGATGTCTCGAGGGAAACGCTGGTTTTGCAAAATTGGGGGGATGTCTCGAGCGGGGGCCTCGTGGAGTGGCCAGAATTCAGAGGATGTCTCGAGCGAAATGCCTGTTTTCACGTCCCGCTCGCAGGAATTCCGAGGATGTCTCGCGCGTGCCGCGTCCCGCGCGCAGGACTTTTGAGGATGTCTCGACAAATTCGTTTGTTTGGCGAGGATTTCTTTGGATTTTGACCGGATGTCTCGAGCGAAACGCTTGTTTATCAGAATTTGTTGAGAATGTCTCGAGCGAAACGCTGGCTTTGCAAAATTGGGGGATGTCTCGAGCGGGGGCCTCGTGGGTGGCCAGAATTCAGAGGATGTCTCAGGCGAAATGCCTGTTTTCACGTCCCGCTCGCAGGAATTCAGAAGATTCACGTCACACTCACTTGGCACGTTCCGTGGGGCGTCCCTTGGCGAGTCCCCCTGGCACGTCGCGTGGCGCGTCCCCTGGCACATCCCGTGGCACATCCATTGGCACGTTCCGTAGCGCGTCCCCTTGGCACGTCCCGCGGTGCGACCCCATGGCACGTCCCCTGGCACGTCGCCTTGGCGCGTCCCTTGGGACGTTTCGCGGCGCGTCCTCCTGGCATGTCCCCCTGTCCATTAGCTCTGGGGCAGCTACTATGTGTTCAGGCAGCTCGAGCTTAAGATCCAGATCAGTTCGGTCAGGACTCGGATGCAAAGGAGGACTCGATCCACGAGGCTATAGAGCACAATCGCGCCATGGCACATCGCAATTCAGCACGGCGCAGCACAGCACAGCCCTCGGCACGGTACATCAAGATCGATACACTCAGCATTGCAATTTGGCACGTTCCTTGGCACGTTCCGTGGGGCGTCCCTTGGCGAGTCCCCCTGGCACGTCGCGTGGCGCGTCCCCTGGCACATCCCGTGGCACATCCATTGGCACGTTCCGTAGCGCGTCCCCTTGGCACGTCCCGCGGTGCGACCCATGGCACGTCCCCTGGCACGTCGCCTGGCGCATCCCTTGGGACGTTTCGCGGCGCGTCCTCCTGGCATGTCCCCCTGTCCATTAGCTCTGGGGCAGCTACTATGTGTTCAGGCAGCTCGAGCTTAAGATCCAGATCAGTTCGGTCAGGACTCGGATGCAAAGGAGGACTCGATCCACGAGGCTATAGAGCACAATCGCGCCATGGCACATCGCAATTCAGCACGGCGCAGCACAGCACAGCCCTCGGCAGGGTACATCAAGATCGATACACTCAGCATTGCATTTGCCCGTCACCCAATCAGGTGTCTTTGAAAACGCTGCCATGTGTTACAGTTCTATATTCCTTTCCAGGTTCGTGGATCGATCATGTTTTTTTTTTTTTTTACATATTGTCCTCCAACATCCCCCTGTAGGGGGACAGGCCCGACTTAAATTCGGCCCCATTCTTCGCTCCTGACCGAGACCGTGGGGTCCCAACGAGTGCAAACCCCACGGCCGCCTCCACCCTCTTGGCCAGGCATACGGAGGGTGCTGTACATTTTGTGGAGGGGGTACACAATGCTCATTTCTAAGTATTCGAAAGTTCTTTGATTTTCTGGGGGGCTAGGATCCTGTCACTTCTAATCGGGGGGCCAGGAACAATTAGAAACGAGCACAATGAAGAAATGAGCACGATTAGAAATGAACGACGTGTACGGCGTGATGAGGGGGCCCTCCAAGATGCCGCTCATATCAGATGGCGTTTGGGCCCTGATTGACTTCCACCAGCGTCGATGGCAGATCCTTTCTCGCGTTTGGGCCCCGCGTGATTTCCACCAGACTCGCCGGTGCCTGTACAGCCAGCGTTCCCCACGTTCCCCCTTCCTCTACTCCGACCCCCAGCCCCGTTCAACCTTCTACCTCCTAGGGAATAGACAGGGCTGACTCGCCCTTGCCGTACTCACGTGTTCTCTCCATGGGGGTATTCTCGTTGTCGTTAGAGGGGGCGGCGGGAGCGCTCACCAACAGTATAACTGTATTGTCCCGGTGGCCAGATCTTGCTCGGTGTGTTGGGGGCACGCTTGCGGGCGCGATTCTCGAGAAGCGGCACCAGAGAGCTCCAGTGGTGTTGACTGACGTTGTTGACTGCATTTGTTGACTGCATTTGCCACACATGCCCGTGCCCGTTATCTGTGTTTGTCCGCACGGACGTCGTTGGAAGTCCCTCTCTCTCTCTCTCTCTCCCTCTGTCTCTCTGTCTCGGTTCCTCCCCATGTGTGCATGTATCGGGGTTGCTTATCCCAGTTTGCGTTGGTAGCCGCATATCCGTAATGTACCAGAGCGTGGGGCGCTTATTCCCCCCCATAGACAACCTGGCCCCGCATCTCATTGCGAGTTGGAGTCCCGCTTTGTCCCGCTTCCCCTGGCTCTCCAAGAGTGCGCCGAGATGGCTCAAGACTGCGGGGGACCCAGTTCACAGAGAAAGGCAAGCTGCAGAGTTGCCCAGCAGTGAAGCCAGCCCGCAGTCTCAGGCAGGTTCTGGCTACAGCCACCAGGGCGGCGAGATTGGAAGAATGCACACTGTTTCAGTAGCCTGCTTGGCTCAGACGAGGCTCGAGTTTTTGGGCCAACGCCGTTCCAGCAAGCTCCTCCGCTGTCGTTTCAGCAAACTTGTCTAAGGAGGATGGGCAAAGACGGAGAGGTGAAGATGGTGCCGTACGTGCAGACTTGGCTCTGGCCTTCTGTCACTCTGGCGGGCTTCTCATCCCTCTGCTTCGGCGTCTACATAGGCAAGATCACCAACTCTCACGAATGGAAGGAGATCTTCCTGGACTATTGCCACCACAAGCGCACCCAGTATTCGCCCAACCCGCTGGACAAGATTGCGCGCATGTGCATGAACATATTGAAGATAGCTCCGAAGTGATGCCAGGTTCCTGTCGCTCAGCGTTGGCGAGGGCTTTCTGTGGTCTGCTTCTCACTCGCTCTGCCCGGCTTCACGCCGGAGTGAGGGGTGTATCCCGCTAAGGCAGTGCTTCGCCGGGCTGTCGCGATTTCGTTACAGCCTCCAGCCATGGTGTTCTCTCCTCCGTCATTCGTGCGGCTTGTGCTTAACACATACACCAATGAAGACCCCAATCAGTGGATGTTCGAACTGTTTGCAGGTGCATCGATCGGTCTTCTCCCCGCCCTAGTCTAGTTTGAGTATACGTTATAGCCTAGTCGAGTCATTATGTGATTATTTCTCTCTCCGTCTTTTTCTTGTCTCTCTGTCTTTCTCTCTCTCTCTCTCTTTCTCTCTCTCTCTCTCCCTTGGTGTCCCGTGGCGCGCGGGTGTCCCGTGCTGTGCTATATGCTATGCTGTGGTAAAGGCCGATCGTGAGATCACTAGTGATATCGATGGTGAGATACCTTGAGTGAAATCGTGAGTGGGATCGATAGCGAGATCGATAGTGAGAGTGGCAGTGAGGTCGACTAAGTTAGTCCGATTGTGAGATTCGATAGCAATATCGATAATGGGATGGTTTGTGACATCGATGGGGTCTGATCGATCGTGAGAGCGATCGTTCGATTGATCGACTGTTCGACAATGGGATCGATACAGATACTGAGATCGATTGAGTGGCATGGACAGTGAGATCGATAATGAGATCGACTGTGATATTGGTATGGAGATCAATCGGGATATCGATAGTGATATCGATTGAGTGGCATGGATAGTGACATGGCTCAAGTAAAGTTTCCGGTCGTCCCCGCGGCCGCGCCCTGCGGCCGCGCGCGCGCGTCTGCGCCTGCTTCCTTGGGGATGTCTCGAGCGGGGGCCTCGTGGGGGGCCAGAATTAAAAGGATGTCTCAGGCGAGATGCTTGTTTTCACGTCCCGCTCGCAGGAATTCCGAGGATGTCTCGCGCGTGCCGCGTCCCGCGCGCAGGATTTTTGAGGATGTCTAGACGAATTTGTTTCTTCTTCCAGGATTGCGAAGGCCTTACGGCCGGTGCCGCCGACCCTGTTCGCAATGCGCAGCAAGAGGCACGGGCTGTGGGATGGTTTTGGGGAACGGGGAGAAGGACGAGAAGGTGGGGGAGGGAGGTGTCGTATCTGACCCGGGACTTCCCCGGGACTCCCCCGGGACCCCCCCCGGGACCCCCCCTCCCCCCCCCGTCGGGGAAGGGAAAGGGAAGGGGCTTCCCTTCGACTCAATTACGACGTTGCTCAAGGTCGGTACGGGGGGGGGGCGTCGTATCTGACCCGGGACTCCCCCGGGACCCCCCCCGGGACCCCCCCTCCCCCCCCCGTCGGGGAAGGGAAAGGGAAGGGGCTTCCCTTCGACTCAATTACGACGTTGCTCAAGGTCGGTACGGGGGGGGGGCGTCGTATCTGACCCGGGACTCCCCCGGGACCCCCCCCGGGACCCCCCCTCCCCCCCCCGTCGGGGAAGGGAAAGGGAAGGGGCTTCCCTTCGACTCAATTACGACGTTGCTCAAGGTCGGTACGGGGGGGCCGTCGTATCTGACCCGGGACTCCCCCGGGACCCCCCCCGGGACCCCCCCTCCCCCCCCCGTCGGGGAAGGGAAAGGGAAGGGGCTTCCCTTCGAATCAATTACGACGTTGCTGAAGGTCGGTTTGGCTAGCGCGCTTGAGGAGGAGGCCCTGGGAAAGGGCGAGGGGAGCGGGGAGGAGCCCAGGGGAAGAGGGGTACCAGGGAAAGGGAACGACAGAGACGACGATTACAAAGAATGACGGAGATGACGGCTCGAACGGAAAAGCCCCTCACACACGCCGACAGGGTCGGCGGATTGTCTAGACGAATTTGTTTCTTCTTCCAGGATTTCTTTTGATTTTGACCGGATGTATCGCGCGAAACGCTTGTCCCCAGCACGTTCCGTAGCGCGTCCCCTTGGCACGTCCCGCGGTGCGTCCCCATGCCACTTCCCTTGGCACGTCGCTTGGCGCGTTCCTTGAGACGTTCCGCGTCGCGTCCTCCTGGCATGTCCCCCTGCCAATTAGCTCTGGGGCAGCTACTCTGTGTTCATGCAGCTCGAGCTTAAGATCCAGATCAGTTCGGTCAGGACTCGGATGCAAAGGAGGACTCGATCCACGAGGCTATACAGCACAATCGCGGCATGGCACATCGCAGTTCAGCACGGCGCAGCACAGCACAGCCCTCGGCACGGTACATCAAGACCGATACACTCAGCATTGCACTTTGGCACGTTCCTCGGCACGTTCCCTGGGGCGTCCCTTTGCGAGTCCCCCTGGCACGTCGCGTGGCGCGTCCCCTGGCACATCCCGTGGCACATCCATTGGCACGTTCCGTAGCGCGTCCCCCTGGCACGTCCCGCGGTGCGACCCCATGGCACGTCCCCTGGCACGTCGCTTGGCGCGTCCCTTGGGGCGTTTCGCGGCGCGTCCTCCTGGCATGTTCCCCCGTCGATTAGCTCTGGGGTAGCTACTATGTGTTCAGGCAGCTCGAGCTTAAGATCCAGATCAGTTCGGCCAGGACTCGGATGCAAAGGAGGACTCGATCCAAGACGCTATAGAGCACAATCGCGGCATGGCACATCGCAGTTCAGCACGGCGCAGCACAGCACAGCCCTCGGCACGGTACATCAAGATCGATGCACTCAGCATTGCATTGGCCCGTCGCCCAATCAGGTGTCTTTGAAACGTTGCCATGCCTTACATTTCTATATTCCGTTCCGGGTTCGTGGGTCGATCATGCTTTTCGAGGATTTCCTTGAATTTTGGCAGGATGTCTCGAGCGATGTTTGTTTTCATAGTTTGTTGAGGATGTCCGAGCGAACGCGGAAAAGCGCCCCGCTCGCAGGAATTCCGAGGATGTCTCGCGCGTGTCGCGTCCCGCGCGCAGGATTTTTGAGGATACTTCGACTCATTTGCTTGTTTTGCAAGGATTTCTTTGGATTTTGACAGGATGTCTCGAGCGAAACGTTTGTTTTTCCCGGAAAGGGCGTGGGCCCATGGTTTTCTTTTTAGTAGGCTTATTCCCTCCCCAGAAGGGGGCCGGCGGAATTATGTTTTAATTCAAATTTGTATAAAGTCAAATTCGGCGTGAACAAATGCGTTTCGCGCGTGCCCGCTCGAGGAAAGTCGACCCCCCATCCCGGATCCTCGATCGATAACGGGGTCAGCGGACCACCGCTTTCCTTCGTTAAAAAAAAGGCGGGGCATTTTTCGCAGAATCCTCAACAAAGACCGGAGTCTCGAGCCCCGACCGCGACGCGGAAAAGCACCCCGCGCGCAGGAATTCAGAGGATGTCTCGCGCGTGCCGCGTCCCGCGCGCAGGAATTTCAAGGATGTCTCGGCTAATTCGCTTGTTGTGCCAGGATTTCTTTGAATTGTGATGGGACGTCTCGAGCGAAATGGTTGTTCATAATTTGTTGAGGATTTCTCCAGCGAAACGCTGGTTTTGCAAAATTGGAGGATGTCTCGAGCGGGGGCCTCGTGGGGGGCCAGAATTCAAAGGATGTCTCAAGCGAAATGCTTGTTTTCACGTCCCGCTCAGAGGAATTCCGAGGATGTCTCGCGCGTGCCGCGTCCCGCGCGCAGGGTCGGAATTTTGAGGATGGCCTCTTGGGGGGGGCTGGAATTCGAAGGATGTCTCATGCAAAATGCTTGTTTTCACGTCCCGCTCGCAGGAATTCCGAGGATGTCTCGCGCGTGCCGCGTCCCGCGCGCAGGAATTTCGAGGATGTCTCGACTAACTCGCTTGTTTTGCAATGATTTCTTCGAATTTTGATAGGATGTCTCGAGCGAAACGCTTGTCCCCAGCACGTTGCGTAGCGCGTCCCCTTGGCACGTCCCGCGGTGCGTCCCCATGGCACATCCCTTGGCACGTCGCTTGGCGCGTTCCTTGAGACGTTCCGCGTCGCGTCCTCCTGGCATGTCCCCCTGTCAATTAGCTCTGGGGCAGCTACTATGTGTTCAGGCAGCTCGAGCTTAAAATCCAGATCAGGATGCAAAGGAGGACTCGATCCACGACGCTATAGAGCACACTCGCGGCATGGCACATCGCAGTTCAGCACGGTGCAGCACAGCACAGATTTCGGCACGGTACATCAAGACCGATACACTCAGCATTGCAACTTGGCACGTTCCGTGGGGTGTCCCTTGGCGAGTCCCCCTGGCACGTCGCGTGGCGCGTCCCTTGGCACATCCCGTGGCACATCCATTGGCACGTTCCGTAGCGCGTCCCCCTGGCACGTCCCGCGGTGCGACCCCATGGCACGTCCCTTGGCACGTCGCTTGGCGCATCCCTTGGGACGTTTCGCGGCGCGTCCTCCTGGCATGTTCCCCTATCCATTAGCTCTGGGGCAGCTACTATGTGTTCAGGCAGCTTGAGCTTAAGATCCAGATCAGTTCGGTCAGGACTCGGATGCAAAGGAGAATTCGATCCACGACGCTATAGAGCACACTCGCGGCATGGCACATCACAATTCAGCACGGTGCAGCACAGCACAGCCCTCGGCAGGGTACATTAAGACCGATACATTCAGCATTGCATTTGCCCGTCACCCAATCAGGTGTCTTTGAAAACGCTGCCATGTGGTACAGTTCTATATTCCTTTCAGGGTTTGTGGGTCGATCATGTTACATGTTCAGCCCGCCCAGAAGGGGTGTATCTAACATGGTTGACCCGAGCTGGGATCACGTGCTTTAGGTGTCCAGGTCGTTCAGGCGGATGTCTGACATGGTCATTTGTTCCCCATCTCCTAAGATTGGTATCTTGTTATTTCTTGGACGCCGCCGACTCCAGTCAACAAGCTCACACCCAGAAAACAGAGCTACTCATGCACATACTTACTCATACTCAGACGTACTCATGCCCAGAAGTATTCAGACACAGACTTACTCATACCCAGACTTACTCATACAAATACTTACGCATACACAGGCTTACTCATACTCAGACTACCCCATACTCAGACCTACTCATACTCAGACTCACTCATACCCAGACGTACACATACACTGACTTACTCATACAGATCGACTCATACTCTGACTTATTCATGCACAGCCGTACTCATACACAGACTTATTCATACCCAGACCTGCACATACTCAGACCTTCTCAGAGTGATTTACTCAACACACGGCAGATTTTGAGGATGTCGCAGGCGGGGCGCTGGCTTCAGCACCCCTGAGGGGAGCCGCCAGGGGATATATCACGGGCCCGTTCGCGGCAAGTTTGTGGGGATGTCTCAGGCGGTTTGCCTGTTTCGGTGCCCAACACCGTTCGCGATTACAGCAGATTTGGAGGATGTCTCAGGCGGGGCGCTGGTTTCAGCACTCCTAAGGGGAGCCGCCAGGGGGTACATCACGGGCCCGTTCGCGGCCAGTTCGTGGGGTTTTCTCATGCGGTTTGCCTGTTTCGGTGCCGAACATCGTTTGCGATTACAGCAGATTTGGAGGACGTCTCAGTCGGGGCGCTGGTTCCAACACTCCTAAGGGGAGCCGCCAGGGGGTATACCACGGGCCCGTTCGCGGCCAGTTTGCGGGGATGTCTCTGGTGGTTTGCTTGTTTCGGTGCCCAACATCGTCTGCGATTACAACAGATTTGGAGGATGTGCCAGCGGGGGCGCTGGTTTCAGACTTATGCATACCCAGACGTACACATACACAATCTTATTCATACACAGACTTACTCATACTCAGACTTACTCATACCCAGGCGTGCTCATACACAGACTTGCGCATACTCAGACCTACACATACTCAGACCTGTTCATAGTGTGAGGTATCGAATACACAGCTGAATTTGGGGGTGTCTCAGGCGGGGCGCTGGCTTCAGCACCCCTGAGGGGAGCCGCCAGGGGTATCACGGGCCCGTTCGCGGCAAGTTTGTGGGGATGTCTCAGGCGGTTTGCCCGTTTCGGTGCCCAACATCCTCTGCGTCTACAGCATATGTAAAGGATGTCTCAGGCGGGGCGCTGGTTCCAACATCGCAAAGGGGAGCCGCCAGGGGGTATATCACGGGCCCGTTCGCGGCCAGTTTGTGGGGATGTCTCAGGCATTTGCTTGTTTCGGTGCCCAACTCCGTCTGCGATTACAGCAGATTTGGAGGATCTCACGGTCGGGGCGCTGGTTTCAGCACTCCTACGGTGAGCCGCCAGGGGGTATATCACGGCCCCGTTCGCGGCAAGTTTGTGGGGATGTCTCAGGCGGTTTGCCTGTTTCGGTGCCCGACATCGTGTGCGATTACAGCATATGTAAAGGATGTCTCAGTCGGGGCGCTGGTTTCAGCACTCCTAAGGGGAGCCGCCAGGTGGTACATCACGGGCCCGTTCGCGGCCAGTTCGTGGGGTTTTCTCAGGCGGTGTGCCTGTTTGTGCCCAACATCGTTTGCGTTTACAGCAGATTTGGAGGATGTGCCAGCCGGGGTGTTTGTTTCAGATTCACCCATACCCAGACGTACACATACACTGACTTACTCATACACAGACTTACTCATACTCAGATTTACTCATACCCAGACGTGCTCATACACAGAGTTGCGCATACTCAGACCTACACATGCTCAGACCTTCTCATCGTGTGAATTAGTCAATACACCGCAGATTTTGAGGATGTTTCAGGCGGGGCGCTGGCTTCAGCACCCCTAAGGGGAGCCACCAGGGGGTATATCACGGGACCGTTCGCGGCCAGTTTGTGGGGATGTCTCAGGCGGTTTGCTTGTTTCGGTGCCCACCATCGTTTGCGTCTACAGCAGGTTTGGAGGATGTCACAGTCGGGGCGCTGGTTTCAGCACTCCTACGGCTAGCCGCCAAGGGGTATATCACGGGCCCGTTCGCGGCCAGCTTGTGGGGATGTCTCAGGCGGTTTGCCCGCTTCGGTGCCCAACATCGTGTGTGATTGCAGCAGGTTTGGAAGATTCTATAGGCTTACGCCACATCCGCCGACCCCTATATAAACTACTGCGCCTCCAGGACTGCATTTCACGAGGCTTGTCCGAATCAGGACACGGCACTCGACATCGTTCCTGTTGCCTCGTTGCTGTTATCGTATCTGTTGGTGCTCTTTTGCGGCCTTTTGGTGGCATCTTGGCCTGTCTGCAGGCCATATCCGGCCGCCTCGAGGCATCTTGGGCCAAGTTTTGGGGCCTCTTGGGGGCTTCCTGGGGGCTTCTTGGAGGCCTTTGAGGGTCTCTTGGGGGCCCTCAGGGCCTCTTGGGTTGTTATTGGGGCAGGCTGGGGGCGTCTTGGGGCCGAAGGCTCGAAAAGGTGCCCTCTGGGCTCCGTCTTGGAGCCGTCTGGGGGCCCTCTTGGGTTGTCTTGGGGTCTTCTCTTCGACCCTTCTTGGGGGCCCCTTTGGCCGTCTTGGGGCGATATTGAAGGTTTCTCTGCCCGTCTGGGACGTTGTGAAAACCGAGCAGGCGAACATGCGACACATGTTGTTTTTTCGAAGGGAATGGGGCGATTTTTGTTTCCTGGGACTCTCTTGGGGCGCATTTTGGAGCCTTTTGGGGCGTCTTGGCAGCTTCGGAGGCCGCCTGGAGGCCATCGTGGGCGTCCAGGGCGATATTTCGGCGAATCGTGGCCCCTTGGGACCGTCTGGGGAGCGTTTTGGTGGCTTCTTGGCAAGTTTTGGAGCCCTCCGCTCCCCCGTGACGCGTTCGGTCCGGGGTCGGGCTGGGCGAGGGGGGGGGCGTCGAATTCCCGGTTTCGGGTCCCTGGGGGGGATTATGGGGGGGATAATCTCACACGCCTAGAGACCCACAAGGGGTCGGCGGATTATGATGATGATGGTGCTGGTGATGATCTGTAATGGTGATGG
This sequence comes from Prorocentrum cordatum, assembly GCA_963575745.1. Taxonomy (NCBI): domain Eukaryota; class Dinophyceae; order Prorocentrales; family Prorocentraceae; genus Prorocentrum; species Prorocentrum cordatum. The sequence goes on from CAUYUJ010019616.1 coordinate 359,669, forward strand.
CAATGCTGATGCTGATGTTGCAGTTGCGGAGTACGATGATGGTCATGCTGATGATAATGTTGATGAGGATGATGATGCTGATGATTATGATGCTGCTGATGATGATGATAATGCTGATGATGATGCTGCTGATGATGATGATGCTGCTTATGCTGGTAATTGTGCTGATGGCGACTGTGCTGCTTCTCATGACGAGCATGTTGATGCTGTTGTGAGTGATGATTACCATCTCGTTGACCATGAGGATACTGATGATACTGATGCCATTGGGGGGGCGAGCGGCGAGAGATGGCGGGCAGGCGGTGCGACGAGGTCGAAGGGGGACGCCGCAGAAGCAGTTTAGACAATGCTGCGGGGGAGAGGCTCTGTCGGAAATGCGCGGAGGAGCGGGAGAAGACGGTTACGCGGACGAATTGCGAGGCAGGGAATCGCAAACGGAAAGCGGAGGCGGACGCGAAGCCGCTGACGTGCGCGGCGTGCGGAGGAGCGTTCTCGAACACGACACATTTGAAGCACAACCAAGTAAAAGAACATCGAGCTGCGAAAGGAGCGAAAGTGGTGTGCGGAGGTTGCAAGGAACTCGGGTTCACAGCGCGCAGTTGCCAGGCGTATCAGTGCAGTGGCGCGTGCAAGAGAAGACTACCGAAGTCGGCGTTCGCCGTGAACCCAGCCCATGTCGCGCGCGATGCCAAAAAGGGCACCCTGAAATGCAAGACTTGCACATGATGCCCAATGCGTCGTTCGGTGAGTCGGAACTCGTTTGGGCCGTCTGGGGGGGGGGGGGTCTCTTGGGGCCCGATTGGAACGCCGTCGGGGGCACGCGCCCAGGGGGAAAATCATCTGTGACAGGCTGCGGCCGGGGGGTGGCGGAGGAGGGAGGGGGAGGAGGGGGGGGAGGGGGAGGGGGAGGGGGAGGAAAAGGAGGAGGAGGATGGAAGGGGAGGGGGATAAAGGGGAGGGGGGATGTGGGAAAACGAACGGAGCAGAGCAAAAGCGAGAGCTGGCCAGGGAGAGGAGGACAGACAGCGTTGTTCGGCGCGAGCCCTGGCTTCCCCCTTTCCTCTGGGGCTGCGGCCGCGCGCCGCTGGCGGGGTCGGAGCCGCGGTTTCCTCCCGCACTTTTCCTCCTCCCCCCCTCCTTCTCTCCTCCGGTTTTTCCTCCTCCTCGTCCTCGTCATCCTCCTCCCCGTCTTGCTTCTCGTCCTTTTCCTCCTTCCCCTTCTCCTGCCATTCTTCCCCCTCCCCTTTTTTCTTCCTCGACCTTTTCTGGAGGTCTGGGTCTCGCCCTCTCTCTCTCTCTCTCTCTCTCTCTCTCTCTCTCTCTTTCCTGTCCTCCTTTCGGGGGCGGCCCTCCTCCCCCTCCTCTTTTTGAAATGCTATCGAGTGGCGCATGATCGTCTTCTTGTTTTTGAAGTTCAGTTGCGTGGACGCCAATCTGCTGTCCAACTCCTCGAGCGAGAGTGGTTCAGGCTGTGCTGCCCGCACAGTGCCATTATATTTGATACATCCCCGCCTAGTCAGTCCAGGGTGAGGTTCCCCAAACAGCTGCTGCCTGTCTACCTGGCCCTTCGGCCTTCCTTGCTTCGTCGCTCTCTCTGCTCCGCATTCCTGTCCTCTTCCTGTTTTGTTTGCTTTGTTGTCGCACGGGTATGTGGCCCTGGCCATCACCTTATACATCCTTCTCCTCTGGCTGTGAGTTGGGATTTTGAGGGCGTCCACTCAGGGGCGCAGCCAATTGGACTGCAGGAGGCCTTCGTGTACGTGGGGCCGTTGCGCGGTCAAAAAATATATCCTACTGGCCTTCGGCACATCCCGCCACCGTGCCTGCGTTGTGGGTATAAGGCCTCGTGGATGTTGGTTGCGATCTCGCGGTTGGCCTTTCGGGGGCTTCTGTGAGGCAGTTTTGGGGGCTTTTGGGGCCGTTTGGGGGCATCTTGGGGCCTCATTTGGGCCGCCCGGGGGCCTCCTGGGGCGTCGTAGGGGGCTCTTGGGGGCCCTTTGGTGCCTCTTTGGGGCCTCTTGGGGCCTCCTGAAGGCCTCCTGAAGCGGAAGACTCGAATTCTCACTTCGCGGTCCCCCTCTTGGGCACCTCTGGGGCCCGTATTGGGAACCTCTTGGGCCGTCTTCGGCGGCTCTTGGGCCGTCTTCGGGGCCTCTTGGGCCGTCTTGGGGCCGTCCTGGGGGCTTCTTGGGCCGTCTTGGGGCGGTATTGGGGGCCTCTTGGGCCGTCGTGGAGCGTCGGAGTACCGAAAGGGCGAGAAGGCCAAAATCCTTTGAAAACCAAGGGAAAATGAATGATTTTGGCCTCTCGGCGGCCTTTTGGGAGGCTTTTGGAGGCCTCTTGTGGCGTCTTGGCGGCCTCTTGGGCCGTCTGGGGCGCATCTTGGGCGTCTTGGGGCGTTCGTTTGGCGTCTCGGGACCCTCGTGAGCCGTCTTCGAGGCTCCTTAAGGCTTCCTTGGCCCGTCTTGAGGCCCTCTTGGGGCCGTCTTGGGGCCTCTCGGGGCCTTCGTGGCTCGTTTTGATCCCCTTGTGGGCACCAAAGAGCCCCGTGGTGCGCTCGTCTGCGGCCCGGGGGGGGGGGGTCAAATCGCCGGTTTGGGGCCCCTGGGGGGGGGGTTGAGGGGGGGGAACTATCTCACACGCCTAGAGACCCACAAGGGGTCGGCGGATGTCACAGTCGGGGCGCTGGTTCCAGCACTCCCAAGGGGAGCCGCCAGGGGGTATATCACGGGCCCGTTCGCGGTCAGTTTGTGGGGATGTCTCAGGCGGTTTGCTTGTTTCAGTGCCCAACACCGTCTGCGATTACAGCAGATTTGGAGGATGTCTCCGTCGGGGCGCTGCTTCACCATTTCTGAGGGGAACCGCCAAGGGGTATATCACGGGCCCGTTTTCGGCCAGTGTGGGGGGATGTCTCAGGCGGTTTGCCTGTTTTGGTGCCCAACATTGTCTGCGACTGCAGCAGACTTGGAGGACGTCTCAGGCGCGGCGCTGGTTTCAGCAGCAGTCCCAAAGGGGGACCAGCAAGTTGCTGTTTCCTTGGGTCGTGTTCCGGCACGTACCCTCTGGGACGCACGGAGGATGGAGTCGAGGCAGGAGTCGAGGCGTGCTGCTCCCTTGGGTCGTGCTCGGGCACGTACCCTCAGGGACGCACGGAGGATGGGGACGCACGGATTATAGACAAATGCTCACCGTGGCACTATCCTACAACATGACATGCACAGATGGCCTTACGTGGCTAAGCGCTCGTTTTACAGATCCCACTGCCAACTACCCTAAAACAAATACGCCTTCGAGGATATCCGAAGCAACCGCGGGCGGAGGAGGGCACGGCCTGGCAGCTGAGGAGGAGGAGGAGGAGGAGGAGGAGGAGGAGGAGGAGGAGGAGGAGGAGTGAGGAGGAAGAGGCTCATATTCCATTCTGACTCGTCCTCACTCGCTGGCATGAGGGTTCACTTGTCTTCGTCGAACCTGTCGCCCACATGGGCGCGCTCTTATAGTCAGACACTCATGAACAGACGCTCGCTACGGCATAAAATAAAACATGACCGGCACATATGTGGAGCTCCCCGCAGTGAATAATTGAGGTTGTCTCGAGCGACACGCTTGTGTTCACGTGCCTAGGTCGCCCAGGCGGATGCCTAACGTGAAGATGGGTTGAGGATGTCTCGGGCGAAACGGTTGTTTCCACGCGCCCAGGTCGCCCAGGGGGGTTTCTAACATGTAGATGTGTTTTGAATGTCTCGGGCGAGACAGTTATCTTCCCGTGCCCAGGTCGCCCAGGCGGATGTCTAATATCAGGATGTCTTGAGGATGTCTCGAGCGAGACGCTTGTTTTCACATGTCCAGGTCGTCCAAGCGGATGTCTAGCCTCAGGACTGCTTGAGGATGTCTCTGGCGAAACGCGTGTCGCGGCAGAGTGCGTCGAAGTCCAACCCCATCCGTTCGTGGGGCGTCCCTTGGCGCGTTGGCGCCCAGGGACGTGGCAAAGCGTGGCCCACTGTGGGCCAGTTTTTCCGCGGTGTTCGCGCGAAGCGACGTTGGACAATCGTTTCTACGGGGTGTCCTCTGCGACGTTTTGGCGTGACTTGCCGTGGCACGTCCTCGAGCACGTCCCTCGGCGGGGCACATTCCCTGGCTCGTCCTCTGTCGCGAGTCCTGGCTCGTCCTAAGGCGTTTCCCCTGTCCGTTCCGTGGCGCGCCCCTTACCACGTCCTCTAGCATGACGTCCTTTTGGTCCGCCCCATGGCGCGCGCCTTGGCACGTCCCGTGGCAGGTCCCTGACACGCCCAGGGCACGTATCCTAATACGTCCCCCGACACGCCCCCTGGCGCATCCCCTAATGTGCCCCTGGCACATTATGTGGCGCGTCCGTGAGCCTGTGCCCTGGGTCGTGTCGTCCTTGTAGGGAGCTGCCTCGGATTTTGAGCTCGAGTTGAATGAACGTCCCGCACGTTTCGACTTCAACCAGCTCTGGGGCAGGTACTATGTGCTCAGGCAGATGGAGCTTAAGATCCAGATCAGTTCGGTCAGGACTCGGATGCACAGGAGGACTCGATCCACAACGCTATAGAGCACAATCGCGGCATGGCACATCGAAATCCAGAACGGCGCAGCACAGCACAGCCCTCGGCACGGTTCTAGTACATCAAGATCGATACGTTCAGCATTGCGAGTGCCCGTCACCCAATCAGGTGTCTTGAGAACGTCGCCATGCCTCACATGATTGAATCGCTTCGCTCATTCCGCCGGCCCGTGATATGGCATCGCTGGTTTTTGTCTGTGTGTTCGTTGCCCATGTTGCGCTCTTGGGGGCGGGTGTCGTTCGGACGCGTTGCGTGGGGAGTTTTGATGGTGAAGCAGTTCCCTGGGGGTCGTCTCTCGATGGGGCGAAATAGAGTCGTCGTCAAGATGCTTCTTTGGGGGGCCTCTTGGGGTCTGTTGAGAGGCCGTTCGGGGGCGCCTGGGAGACATGTTTGAAGCCTTCTGGGGCTTCTTTTGGGCCTCCTGGGAGTCTCCTGGGGCCTCTTGGCGACATCTTGGGGCCTCTTGGAGGCCTCTTGGGGCCTCTTTGGGACCTCCTGGGCGCCTTCTGGGACGGAGGGCTCCATTTTTGAGTTCTCGGTATCCCTCCTGAGTCCCTCTTGGGCCCGTCTTGGGGCCTCTTGGTCCGTCTTGGGCGGCACTTGGGCCGTCTTGAGGGCTCTCTTGGGTCGTTTCGGCGCCGTCTTGGGAGCTTCGTGGGCCGTCTTGGAGCGGTCTTGGGGGCCTCTTGGGCCGTCTTGGAGCGTCCGGAAGCCGAAAAAGCCAGAACACAAAAAACATAGAAAAAACCAATGAAAATCAACGATTTTGGCCTCTTGGGGCTCTCTTCGGAGGCCTCTTGGAAGGCTCTTGGGGCGTCTTGGAGGCCTCTTGGGCTGTCTTGGGGGCCTTTTGGGCCGTCTTGGGGTCATCTTCGGCGTCTTCGAGCGCTCTTTGGGCGTCTCGGGGGCCTCTTGGGCAGTCTTGGGGGCCTCTTGGGGCACTCTGAGCGCGCTCTGGGGAGCCTGAGAGGCCGCACCCAGAAGGAAAACCATCTCTGAGTAGACTTGGTCGGGCGGCGGTCGGGCGGCGGTCGGGCGGCGACCGGGCGTTGGTCGGGGTACTTTTCGCCGGGGGACCCCCAGGGGCCGCCCCGCGCGCGCGAACTAGAAATACTGTTAATACTGTTAACCAGTTGCCGGAGATCTTAGCACGCCCTGGCCCGTTGGGCCGGCGAATTATTCCTTTCGGGGTTCGGGGGTCGATCATGCTTCTCCGTGGCCCTACGGTCTGAATATTGTGCTTAGCTTGTCGCGGCGCCGGTTCTGTCCCACCACGCTGCGGCGCAACGCGCTAACGACATCACAGTGCCCGAGCGTTAACGTTTCGAGCTAATCTAGCGGGATATCCGCGGGACAACCACGGGACAACCGCGGGACGACCCGAGCCACCGCGACAACCGCGGGACAACCGCGGGACAAGCCAGCCACCGAGTGCCCCCCCTCAGCTAGGCAAGGACCTGGCCTCTCACCCGCGCACGGCTTCGTTCGCCCGCACGTCCGACACGAGCCGAAGCTGACACCGATCTCCCAGCGGGGGCGGCTCCGTCCTCTCACCCCCCGGTGCTCAAGAAGGGTAAGGGAGGAGGACGAGGAGCTAGGAGGAGGAGGAGAAGGAGAAGGAGGAGGAAAAAGCACGACGAGCGGCAGACCCGGTCCTCCGACACGTCATGTTGTGTCCGTAGCGTCGACCAAAAGTCCTCCACCAATTTCCCAGGATCGGTGCCTCATCCTGGGTTGGTTTTTGGCCGTCCCGAATCCCGGTAATGGCCCCCAGAGGCCGAGAAAGCTAAAAGCCTCCTGCCGTGTTTGTTCCTTGCCCGAGGGGGTCTAGGGAAGCAGGGAGGGCGAGGATGAGGAAGGGCTCCCCCCCGAGATCCGACTGAGCGGAGAAAATGAGACACCACGACAAAGCACGACTGGAGACCCAGACCCCTTGCTCCTGCACCTCAATCGAGCCGCAGCGATCTGTGACGGCCCTGTGGCCCGCAACTGGGCGAACACGCCCAGCTCTACCAAAACTGTGCATTTTCTTTTGGTGGAGAGCAAATGGTGACATCTGAAATGTCGTTTCGATGGATCTCCGAGGCTTGAATCTGCAAGATGTGAACCACAAAACGGGTTGGTCTTCGAGGTGCAGAAGCCCATATAAACTTCACCCAGAGCCCTCCACCCTAAGAAAATGCTCTGCAAAACTGAGGCGCCACGAAGTCCAGGGCCCCTCCCCCCCCTCCCCTCCTCCCTCCTCCTCCTCCTCCTCTCCCTCCTCCTCCTCCTCCTCCTTCCCCTCCTCCTCCGCCTCCTCCTCCTCCTTCCCCCCCTCCTCCTCCTCCTCCTCCTCCTCCTCCTCCTTCTCCTCCTCCTCCTCCTCCTCCTCCTCCTCCTCCTCCTCCTTCTCCTCCCCGCCCTGCTCCAGGAGCCCCGGCCGCGGGCAGACCCTCGCGGCGTCGCCCGACGGCGGCGATCCGCGCGGCGGCGTGCCGCGCGGCGGCGTGCCGCTGGCGGCGCGCGGCGGCGCGGAGCCCCCCTGGGCTTAAGTCTCGGGCCTGTCCTCGGCCGCGCGCAGAGGGGGGGGTGGGGGGGGGGGGGGGGGGGGGCTTCTCAGAAGCCCCCTGCTTCTTAGAAGGCGCGGGCCTGATCCGTAGATGTAAGGCCGGCGCCTTCTCAGAAGCAGTCTGCTTCTAGGAAGCCCTCCCCCCTCCCTCCACCCCCCTGTGCGCGCCGCCAGTGTCCCTCTACAGGAGGCATATTCAAAAATTAATCAGAAATAGTCTGGGGACGACTTTTCGACTATTTTTGTGCATCTTTGGAATATGTTTTGACTATTCTTGTTTTTTGCCCAAAGGCCGCCTGTGGGGGGACATGCCCGACCTTCCCCTGGGCCCTGGGGGAGGGAAGCGGGACTTGAGGACCCATCATTCGAGACACCCTCGGGTCATGAAAAATATCACACCGGGAGGTTTTCCCAGAAAGAGCGCGGGCTCAAGGCTCTCTTTTAGGAGCTTACCCCGGGAGTCGACGGGCGTAAGGCCAGCGGAGTTATTTGCGGTAGATAACGGTGTCGCGTAGGGCCGGCGGAATCAAATTTGCAGGATGTCCCTCGCGAAATTCTTGTTTTTCAGAGTGTGTTGAGGATGTCTCAAGCGAAACGCTTGTGTTGTATTATAAAGTATTCCTCTCCTGGAGGCCACAATTCAGAGGATGTCTCAGGTGAAATGCTTGTTTTCACGTTTCCAGGTCGCCCAGGCGGATGTCTAACATAAGGATGCGTTGAGGATGTCTCGAGCGAACCGCTTGAGTTCACGAGTCCAGGTCGCCCAGGCGGATGTCTAGCATGAGGATGTGTTGAGGATTTGTTGAGCGAAACGCTTGTTTTCGCGTGCCCAGGTCGCCCAGGCGGATGTCTGGCATGAGGATTTGGGCAGGACATCTCGAGCGAAACGCGTGTTTTCACGCGTCCAGGTCGCCCAGGCAGAAGTCTAGCATGAGGAGGTGTTAAGAACGTCTCGAGCGAGACGCTTGTTTTCACGTTTCCAGGTCGCCCAGGCGGATGTCTAACATAAGGATGTGTTGAGGATGTCTCGAGCGATACGTTTGTTTTAATGTGTCCAGGTCGCCCAGGCGGATGTCTAGCATGAGGATGTGTTGAGGATGCCTCGAGCAAAACGCTTGTGGCAGTAGAGTGCATTGCAGTCCAACCCCGCCCGTCCGTGGGGCGTCCCCTGGCGCGCTGGCGCATCACCTGGCGCGTCTCGTGCGACGTTCTGGCATGACGTGCTCGGAGTGGAACGTTCCCTGGCTCCTCCTTCGTCGCGTTTCCTGGTTCGTCCCCAGGCGCTTCCCCTGCTCGTTGGGCCGCTGTGGGAGTCCGCAGGGCCCCGGCACGTCCCCTGGCGCGTCCCTTGGGACGTTCCGCGGCGCGCCCCCCTGGCGTGTCTCCCTGCCAATGAGCTCTGGGGCAGCTACTATGTGCTCAGGCAGCTCGAGCTTAAGATCCAGATCAGTTCGGTCAGGACTCGGATGCAAACGGAGGACTCGATCCACAACGCTATAGAGCACAATCGCGGCATGGCACATCGCGATTCAGCACGGCGCAGCACAGCACAGCCCTTGACACGGTACGTCAAGATCGGTACATTCAGCCTTGCAACTTGGCACGTTCCTTGGCACGTTCCGTGGCGCGTCCCATGGCGAGTCCGCTTGGCACGTCGCGCGGCGCGTCCCGTGCCGCGTCCGTGGAACGTTCATCGGCACATTCCGTAGCGCCTCCCTTTGGCACGCTCCGCGGTGCGTCCCTATGGCACGTCCCCTGGCACGACCCCTGGCGCGTCCCTTGGGACGTTCCGCGGCGCGTCCCCCTGGCGTGTCCCCCTGTCAATGAGCTCTAGGGCAGCTACTATGTGCTCAGGCAGCTCGAGCTTAAGACATGATCCAGATCAGTTCGATTCAGGACTCGAATGCAAACGGAGACTCGATCCACAACGCTATAGAGCACAATCGCGGCATGGCACGTCGCATTTCAGCACGGCGCAGCACAGGACAGCCTTTGGCACGGTACGTCAAGATCAATACACTAAGCCTTGCAACCTTGCCCGTCGCCCAATCAGGTGTCTTGAAAACGTTGCCGTGGCTTACGTTTCTATATTCCTTCCGGGGTTCGTGGGTCGATCATGGTCTATATTTTCGGCCTCTGGGGGTCCTTACCGTGCCTCGGGACCGCCCACAAACGAGTCAGGATGAAAAACCCGTCCCGGGGAATGGGTCGAGACTTCTGGCGTTCGACGTTATGAACAAATCCTGACGTCGGGGGTATGGGGTAGTGGCTGCGGGGGCAACTCCCCACGAGCCTAGCACTGCATGTGCAGTGCCGGGGGTGGCGGCCCGTCTTCCCATCCGACCATCATGGGGGGATGCGAGGTTTCTGAAGACGAGAAGGGGTGGGCACGAGTGGGCATCATAGCCGGCTCAACATCAAAAGAGGCATCATATCCTTCTCATTGCCTGTTCTCATGGGCAGTCAGTTCATGCGTAGCAGCATGCTCCCCCCTCGAGTCATGAAAAAGTCGACGGAAGGTGTTTCGCTATTTGCAGCCTCCAGGGGCACTTCCTGGGCCTCCCAGATGGGGTCCTAGCAGATGGGGTCGGAGGATCGCTCCGCATCGCCGATGCATCGGGGATGTGTGCGACGGCTAATGTACATGGGGCGTCGGCGCTCCACTGGAACTTCTCGGCCATCGTCATCGTCAGAGCCGTCTGGGGGTCTGATGTGGCCCAGCAGGGTTTCTGGCCAGCAGGAAGGAGGGGCGTTGCTCGAGGCGCTGGGTACGGGAAGTTTTTTCCCAGGAAAAGGGCACCTGGGGGGTCGGACGCAGTGTAATGCATTACGGATCCTGTCCCTGGGGGCGCAGACACAGCGTAATTGACGAGGGGTCGTGGCCCTCGGAGCGCGAACCCATTGCAATTCCCGAGGGACCGTTGCCCTGGAGCGTGAATCTTGCGTAGTTCCCGATGGATCGTTATCCCACGCCGAGCGTTGCCGACTTTGCATCTGCTGGTAAGGGCGGCTCTTGTGGCACTGTACTATGCGTATCCTGCACGCTGCGCGTTGCACCGTTTGAATCCACGGCCTACCACCAGCGCTCGGCCAGAGGGCCGTGTTCTGCCGTGCGGGCCTTAAACCAGTGGGTGGTAGCCTCGCATGTGACGTCTGCGGGCTGTGCGGGCTGTCCTGTGGCTGGCTATGTGGGAGTTCGCGGGACCTCTTAGAGCGGGGTTGCGTCTTCACAAGAATCGCCTTCTCAAGGCCCTCGCCCGAGTGCGGTAAACAGTTTTGTGTGGAGACCGCGGGGTCGCAAACCCACGCGCAGCTTTGCTCGGCGATGGCAGTGACGCATCATGTTTGACTCTTCCCTCATTTGGCAGCAAAGCATCCTATCTACTGGTTGCAGTGACGTGTTCTTCCGACAGCAAACCGTCCTTTCTGCTACCATCGCCTCACCGACATCGCGCGCGCTTGAGGGCCGAGCGTTGGGGGGCGGCACGACCGTCCTGGAGTCTCGCGGCGTTGCGTGTTATGACGACTGAGACGACGGAGTGCAACGCATCGCCATTTTCATAGTTCCGGCCACTCCAAAATCGCCACAGGGCGGGCCTGGCACAGGGGGGTCCGCACGCCAGATATACATAGGGTTTATCGAGCGTTCTGTGGGACGCCGCACATGAGCGTCATCACGCGCATCCTTTTCGTCGCAGATCATGGAAATGGATGGCGCTGCTTGTAGTATGTGTTGTCCTTTCTTTACGGCGCTGTTCGGGGTGCTTGAATGGACTGGCGGTTATAAGTTGACCATAATCGCGTGAGTTCCCCCACGGCGGTCTCTAGCTTGTGCTTCTCGCTCCTCTGCAGCTATCCGTTCGATCACAATTTGTGGCAACTATCGGCGGGCTGGATCCCATTCGCTTGCTTTGGCATGGCGTTGCCACCCTTGCTGGTGTTGGCAAGGGCGGTCTGTTCAAGTGGCGCGTCGCCGTTCATTATGTGCGCCCATTTCTCTTGCCAACTTTTTTTGCCACATCGAACGAAGTGCGTTTCTAACGGTCATCGAATTGTTCTCGAATTGTTCGCGGTGGTACGTTAGACCTGACATGCGCCGCCGCTTTCGGAGCGCGTCGCAAGAGGAAGTGTCAGAGGGACTTCGAGTTTGGCTCGCCTCGTCCTGCTACACAGGTGCACAGTCTCCCTGTGGTCCCGCGCGTTGCTTTTCATTCGCCCCCTAGCCGCCGCGCCAGTTTTGCAAGACATGCTACCTGCTCCAAGGCCAGAGGGCGTTGGTCGGACGTGCGTTGTCCCCGCCAGAGGGTGGCTTGCTTCGCGTGTGGCATCTTATGCGCACGTGCGCGCCGGTCTCTCCGTTGTGGCAGGCTGCGCGAGGGCTCGCAAGACCTCGTGGACTTGGGTTTGCGTCGTCAAGCGCCAATTCGGCACGAGAAGGCGATGGGGCAGTTTGTCCAGCTATGCTACATCAAGAGTGCATGGGGAACAAACTCGCGAGGACATTGGCTCGCAACTGTAATTGTGATCGCACGGCGGATGATGGGGGCGGGAAACACTTTTTCCGAACGAGAATGTGATGGGAGCGTGTTGGAGGAAGTTGAATACGGAATACATAAACAAACTCGCGAGAGACCCGAGGCTCGTGATCGTAAAAGATGGATCGCTTGGCGGAGCCCCCTCAAAACGGACGTTTCGCTAGAGAAATCCTCGAACAAGTGGTGGACTAAGGGACGTGGTTTAACACGCACTATGTTAAGAACACCCTTCAGCTCGCCCCTTGGCCCCGTGCCAACCCCGCGCCAAGGCGCGAGGATATGTGCGGGCGCAGCGCCGCTCTGCGCGCCCGCCCTGCGGCTGGGGCAGGCATGGGAAGACCCAGAGCTGCATCGCGCGGCGCGTGGATGCCTGCGCCGACCACGACTCCTCTCAGTCCCTACCTCCGACCCCCCCTTTTTCGCCACCTCCTCTTCGTCCTCGTCCTCCGTCATTCCTCTCGCCCCCTCCCCCCCTCGCCCCGCGCGCGGCGCATGGCGCTGTTTGGTTGTGTCTGTGAAATGCCCTTACCGCCCGGCCTTGTAACTGCCAGCGACATGTCCTCGTACCCTCGCTTGAAATTGCCGGCGAAGTATCCTCGCACCCCGTGCATGAAACCGCCGGCGCAATATCCTCACCGCCCTTGCCTTAAATTTGCCAGCTGAATATCCCAACCCCCGAAATTTTAAATTGCCAGCGAAATATCCCCAACCGCCTAGCTTAAAACTGCCAGCGAAATATTCTCAGCCCCCCGACAGGCGAATTATCTTCCCACCCATCCTTTAAAGTGCTAGCGAAATATCCTCACGCCCTGGCGTAAGACTGCCAGCGAAATATCTTCACCGCCCTGGCTTAACGCTGCCAGCGAGATACCCTCGCGCCTTTCAGCGAAATATCCTCACACGCGTGGCCTGAAGGCGCCAGCGAAATATCCTCGCACCCCTTGCTTGAAATTGCCGGCGAAAAATTATCGCATCCCACCGCTCGAATCTGCCAGCGAAATATTCTACACCCCCGAACTCAAAACTGCCAGCGAAATATCCTCACAACCTTCGCTTAACACTGCCAGCGAAATATCTTCACACCCCTCGCTTGAAACTGCCATTGCAATATCATCCACCCCTGGCCGTAAAACTACCATCGCAATGTCCTCACACCCTTAGCTTGGAACTGCCAACAAAACATCGTCACCCCCTGCCTTAAAGCTCCACCGGAACATCCTCAAACCCCTTAGTCAAACTTGGCAGCGGAGTATTCGCACACCCCTCTCTTGAAACTGCCAGCGAAATACCCGCACCGCCCCTTGATTTAAACTGCTAGCGAAAAATCTTCCAACCCCGAAATAAAGCTGCCAGCGACGTATCCTCACACGCCTCGCTTGAAACTGCCAGCGAAATTTCCTCACCACCCCTAGCCTTAAATTGCGAGCTGAATATCCTCACCCCCTAAACTTAAGACTGCCAGCGAAATATCTTCAGACGCTTGGCCTAAAACTGCCAGCGTAGTGTCCTCACCGCCCCTGGCCTAAAACTGCCGGCTAAATATCCTCACCCCCTGGCCTCAAACTGCCAGCGAGATATCCTCAACCCCCTGCCTTCAGACTGCCAGCGAAATGTCCCCACTCCCTGGCTTAAAACTGCCACCCAAATATCTTCAACCCCCTTTTTTTGAACTGCCAGCAAATTTCCGCACACCCCTCGGTTGGAATTGTCAGCGAAATATCCTCACCGCCCTTGGATTCAGTTTGCCAGCGAAATATGCTCACCGCCCCTGGATTCAAACTGCCAGCGAAATATCCTCACCCCCCCGAAATAACACAGCCATCGGACGGCTTTGGCGATCCTGTTCAGTTGTGTCAGGCAGTTCTGGCAGTCATCTCTGTCCACCCCCTGAGAATCGAATTACGGGCTGCGCCCGTAAATGAGGCTCCCGTCCGAGACATCCTCAAAACAATGAGGTCTCCAAGGATCTTGCGAATTCGTCGAAATCTCAAAAATAAGGCTCTCGCCGGAAACGTCCTTGAAACAATAGGATGGTAGACGGCCTGCTTCAAGACGTTTTCTGTTCGAAATGGGGCTCGCGCTCGAGAAATCTTCGAACAAACAAGGACGAGGAGGAGGAGGAGCCTGAGAAGGAAGAGGAGGAGGAGGAGGAGCAGGAGGAGAAGCAGGAGGAGGAGGGCAAGGAGGAGGAGGAAGAGGAGGAGGAGGAGGAGGAGGACCAGTGCAGACCCAAGCGTCATCAACGATGTTGGAATAAACCTTCCCCCAAGTTCCCTCTTCACAGGCCCCTACAAGGGTTCATTTCCATTGATGGAATTGCCTCGTTGGAATACAATTATTTGAAGACCCGGAAACATGCGCAAACAATATTTTCGGAATTCTAGCGCCACGGATCAATCTGACTATGGCGTTTTGACGATCTTGTATCGCGCCAGAACGCTATTCCGGGGATTTCAACACCGCGAACGAATGTAATTGGTGCACCCCCATGGTCTTAATTTTTTGTCCAACGCACCATTGCTGGTATGCTGATCAAGGGACCCCGTGGAACTCTTGTAATTTAAAGCGAGTGTGCGCGGCGCTCCGGCGAGAGCCACATTTCGAAAAAGAGCCGTCCTCAATCCGCGAAGCTAGTGCAGAACCATGCCACAACATTGCATTCGGGATTTCAACGCCACTGCTCAACCTGACTGTGGCGTCCTGACGATCCTGAATCGTGCCACATTTCTGGGACGTCAACACCGCGAATCAACGTAACTGGTGCGTTCCCATAGTCCTGAATCCTTCCAAAAAGCAGTTGCTGGTATGTTGATCATGGGAACCCATGAAACGCTTGCAACGTTTAAAACAAATGTGCGCGGCGCTAGGCGAGAGCCACATTTTGAAAAGGAACCGCCGTCAATCCGTGAAACCCTTACAAACTGCTCAAAATAATGCGCGCGGCGCTAAGGCGAAACCCGCGAATATGTTTGCAAATGTTTGAAAACGAATGTTCGCGGCGCGAAGGCGAGAACCACATGTTGAAAACCACCCGCCCTCAATCCGCGAAGTCCTTGCGAATTTTAAAAACGAATGTGCGCGGCGCTAAGGCGAGAGCCACATTTGGAAATTGACCCACCCCCAACCCGTGAAGTTCTTGCACATGTTTACAAGCGAATGTGCGCGGCGCTAAGGCGAGAGCCATATTTTGAAAATCACCCACCCTCCATCAACGAAACGGTTGCCAATGTTTAAGCTGCCGGGTCCTGAATGGTGAGGAAATCTCAGGCGAAACACGCCGCCCGCCCTAAAAGCTGGTCTCGGGGTGCGACAGGGCAACATTATTTATCTAAGGAGAAGGAATGGAGGAGGAGGAGGAGGAGGAGGAGGGCGAGGAGGAGGAGGAGGAAGAGTTGGAGGAGGAGGAGGAGGAGGAGGAGGGCGAGCAGGAGGAGGAGTAGGAGGAGGAGGAGGAGGAGGAAGAGGAGGAGGAGGAGGAGGAGGAGCAGGAGGAGGAGGAGGAGGAGGAGGCCGACGACGAGCACAACACGCTCCCAGCGCATGAATGCCCACATAGAGCATACACCACGTAAACAATACACCTCTTGCGCTAAACACGAAGCGTACGCACACCCTGCTCTCCCCCCGCCCGCCCGCCAGGCACACACCCCGTACGCACACCGTACACCCCCCCCGCCCGCCCGCCAGGCACACGTCCCGTACGCACACCGTGCACCCCCTCCCCCCGCCCCCCTGGCACACACCCTGTACACGCCCGCGCACACACGCGCACACACGCACACACACACAGCCGCATACACAGGATCACATAGGCATACATATACGCACACACAAGCACAGGCCACGCGCAACACCTGATCAAATCAACCGCAGGCAACCATCAAACACGAGCTACCAGCGGCGACCATCTGGGCATTCAGGGGAGCCCAGCGAGTGCATCCATGTGCACGCATGCGCGTTGGTTGCAAATCCATGCGCGCGTTCGCACGCAAGGTCAGAGAAGTTGCGCTTCCCGTTCTTGTCCGGAGAGGTTCCCCTCACATTGGTTGTTTCGCCTGAGACATCCTCGAAACAATGAGTTGGTGAAATCGTATGTTTGAGGCGCTTTTTGCTAAACATGAGCTTTCGCTCGAGACATCCTCGAAGCATGAGCTGCTGAGCTCGCTCGCGAAATCTTGCGAATCTTTGGAACATGCCATTTCGCCTGAGACATCCTTAAACAATTGAGATGTCGAAAGCTCCCTTCAAACCTGCCGTTTCGCCTGGGGCATTCTCCAAACATCGATTTCGTTTCGCTAGAGGCATCATCCACAATTCACGTCGGAAGGGACTCTGAACCGTCTTAGAATCGCCTCAGGAGGGCTTCAAGATTGCTTGTAAAGAGCTCCAAATAGGACCTCAAAGGACCGCAAGCGCGCCCAAGAACGCCCCATGAAACCTTTAATCATCATCATCATCATCATCATCATCATCATCATCATCATCATCATCATCATCACCATCGCCATCGCCATGACCATCGCCATCACCACCTTGTTCATCATCATCATCATCATCATCATCATCATCATCATCAGCGCCATCAGCATCATCAGCAGAATCATCAGCGTCGTCAGCATCATTTTCGTCATCGACGTTTTCGTCATCGTGATCGTCACCATCGTCATCATCATCAGCAGCATCGTCGTCATCGGCATCATCATCAGCATCGCCATCACCATCCTCATGCTGTCGTCATCGTCAGTACCATCGTACATAACACACAAACACGACACACGACACAACACACAACACAGTCAACGCAAATAACACACAACATTCTCCCAGCGCGTGAATGCCCATAAAGAGCATACGCCACGTAAACAGTACACCACTCACACTAAACACAAGCGTACGCACACCCTGCGTCCCTCCCGCCCGCCCGCCAGGCCCACACTCCGTACGCACACCGTGCACCCCCCCCCCGCCCGCCCGCCAGGCACACGCCCCGTACACACACCGTGCACCTTCTCCCCCCGCCCTCCTGGCACACACCCTGTACACGCCCGCGCACACACGCGCACACACGCACACAGCCACACACACACACACAGGCTCACACACACGCTCGCACATGCACATACACATACGCACTCACAAGCATAGGCCACGCGCAACACCTGACCAAATCAACCGCAGGCAACCATCAAACACGAGCTACCAGCGGCGACCATCTGGGCATTCAGGGGAGCCTAGCGACTGCATCCATGTGCGCGCGTGCGCGTTGGTTGCAAATCCATGCGCGCGTGCGCACGCAAGATCAGAGAAGCGGCGCTTCCCGTTCTGGTCCGGACAGGCTTCCGCTCGACCGAAAACAAGGTAAAGTCCCATTCGGCATGGAAAACATTCGTTTAGCGCTTGCCCTCTCAAGGAAAATGCGTCCACCATGTCGGATCCTAGATACGTAAACAGATCCGCTGACCTTCGTTTCCCTTTTTTTTTTTTTTTTATAAAAAAAAAAAAAAAAAAAAAAAAAAAAAAAAAAAAAAAAAAGAGTGCGACGCGTTTTCCGCAGTGTGCGCATGACTTTTGAGGGTGTCTCGAGCGAAACGCTCGTTTTGGAGAGGTGGAGAGGCCGTCCCTTTCGCCCAGGTCCGTTTTGCTTCAGGGCGGAACAAGCGTGAAAGCACGTGGGTCCATTTCGCTCAAGAGCGCAGCAAGCCTGACATCGAAAGGGGTCCCATTCGCTTCAGTGCAGAGCAAGTGTGACCACACACGTGGGTTCCTTTCGCGTCAGGGCGGAGCAAGCGTGAAAACACTCCCTTGACGACAGGGGCCCACGTGCTTTCACGCCTGCTGCGCTCTGGGGCGTATGGGACTCAAATGTTTTCACGTTTGCTGCGCTCTGGGGCGAAAGGGGCCCATGTGTTTTCGCGCTTGTTCCGTTCGTGGGCGAAAGGGGCCCACGTGTTTTCATACTTGCTGCGCTCTGGAGCGACATGGACCCACGCGATTTCACGGTCGTTTCGCTATCGCTCGAAAGGGGATCATGTGTTGCCACGCGCCCTGGCCACCCAGCGGCGGCCCCCCCTCCCGAATGTGAGGGAGGAAAAACGTTAGCCTGGCGAAGGACCCAACCATATGCAGTTGTGAGCACCGTCGTTGTACGCACCGCATTCGGAGGAGCTCCCGATAGAGCCACGAAACGTGAGAGGGTGTGGACATTTGTGCGGTGGGCGCATGTGAAAGTAGCCATTGGGGCCGTCGATGGAGCTGCCTATGGGGCCACGGAACGAGTGAGAGGTGTGCCACTGAGGTGTGCCGAAATACGCGCGGTGGGCGTGTGCGAGCGCAACCACCGGGGCCGTCGGTGGAGTTCCGATGGGGCCGCGAAACGTGTGAGGAGTGTGCCGAAATCGGTGGAGTGGGCGCATGCGAACGCAGCCAGTGGGGCCGTCGGTGGGGCTCCCTGTGGGGCCACGAAACGTGCGAGGGGCGTGCCAAAATGGGCGCGGTGGGCGCATGCGAACGCAACCACCGAGACTGTCGGTGGAGCTGTCTGTGGGGCCGCGAAACGTGTGAGGTGCGCGCCGGAATGGAAGCGGTGGGCCCATGCGTACGCAACCATTGGGACCGTCGTCGGAGCTCCTCGTGGGCCACAGCACGCGCAAAAGGTGAGCCAATGGGGCGCGTGCGAACGCAGCCACCAGGGCCGTCGGTGGGGTTCCCTGTGGGGCCACGAAACGTGTGAGGGGTGTGCCACAATGGGTGCGGTGGGCGCCAGCGAACTCAGTCATTGGAGCCTTCGGTGGAGCTGCCTATGGGGTCACGCAACGTGTGTGGTGTGTGCCAAAATGTACGCGTTGGGCGCAGGAGAACGCAGCCACCAGGGCCGTCGGAGGGGCTCCCTATGCGGCCACGAAGCGTGTGCGGGGTGTGCCAAAATGGTTGCGGTGGGCGCATGCGAACGCAACTACCGTGGCTGTCGGTGGAGCTGCCTATGGGACCGCAAAACGTGCGAGGGGCGTGCCAAAATGGGCGCGGTGGGCGCATGCGAACGCAACCACCGAGACGGTTGGTGGAGCTGTCTGTGGGGCCGCGAAACGTGTGAGGGGCGTGCCGACATGGGTGCGGTGGGTGCATGCGAACGCAACCAGTGGGACCGTCGGTGGAGCTCCATCTGGGGCCACAACACGCGCAAAAGGTGAGCCACCATGGGTGCGTGGGGCGCGTGCGAACGCAGCCACCAGGGCCGTCGGTGGGGTTCCCTGTGGGGCCACGAAACGTTTGAGGGGTGTGCCAGAATGGGTGCGGTGGGCGCCAGCGAACGCAGTCATTGGAGGCTTCGGTGGAGCTGCCTATGGGGTCACGAAGCGTGTGTGGTGTGTGTCAAAATGTACGCGTTGGGCGCAGGAGAACGCAGCCACCAGGGCCGTCGGAGGGGCTCCCTATGCAGCCACGAAGCGTGTGCGGGGTGTGCCAAAATGGGCGCGGTGGGCGCATGCGAACGCAACTACTGGGGCTGTCGGTGGAACTGCCTATGGGACCGCAAAACGTGCGAGGGGCGTGCCAAAATGGGCGCGGTGGGCGCATGCGAACGCAACCATTCGGGCCGTCGGTGGAGCACTTTGTGGAGCCACGAAGCGTGTGAGGGATGAACCAAAATGGGCGCGTGGGGCGCAGGCGAACGCAGCCACCAGGGCCGTCGGAGGGGCTCCCTATGCCGCCACGAAGCGTGTGAGGGGGCGCATGCGAACGCAGCCACCACGGCTGTCGGTGGAGCTGCCTATGGGGCCACGAAACGTGTGAGGGGTGTGTTGGAAGTTGTGCGGTGGGCGCATGCGAAAGCAGCCATTGGGGCCGTCGGTGGAGTTCCTATGGGGCCACGAAGCGTGTGAGGGGTGTATCGATATAGATGCGGTGAGCGCATGCGAACGCAGCCACTGGGTCCGTCGGTGGAGCTCCGGATGTGGCTGTGAATCGTGTGAGGGTGTGCCAACATGGGCGCGGTGGGTGCATTCGATCGCAGCTATGGGGGCCGTCGGTGGTATCGGGCGTGCATGGAACCTTCTCAGGACCGTCTCGTGGCTCTCTTGGAGCCCTCTCTGGGCCTTCTTGGGCCATCATGGCGTCGCTCTGGGGGGTACTGGGTCTGTCTGGCGGGGCCTTGGGCCGCCTTGGGTAATTTTGGGCCGTCTTGGAGCTATCGGAAGGCAGTCTTGAAGGCCAGCTGGGGAACCGTGGGGCCATCTCTGCGGCCTCTTGGGCTGTCTGGGGGCCCTCTAGGCGCCCATCCTGGGGCACCCAGCCAAATGACGAGACCCCCGGGGAGCAGCGTCGCGCGTCCGAACCAGCAGGCAGCAAACTATCCACAACCATGCCCGCGGGGTCCGTCGCGCCTTTCTAGCTAATGGGTATTTTGGCGAGGCGACAGTAGGCAAATGAGTGCCGTGACCTTTTGCGGCTCAGGCGGCCTGGAGCGCCCGTTGGCGCCTCGCCTGACGTGCATGGGCATACCCAAATACCACAAATGGCTCACGGAGCGGTACCCCGACGCCTTCTCGGAGGCGCAAGGGGAGTGGGCCGACCATGTTTACGTGGACATCAACGCACAGCTTCACGATGTCATGCGTCACGCCGTCAACCTTGAGGGCTTCTACTCTCACCTGTTCAGCAAGCTGGACGGGCTTTTCCGGGCGGTCGCTCCGTCGCGCAGCGTGTTCTTGGCCGTCGACGGCCCCGCCTCGTGCGCCAAGTGCCTCACGCAGCGTCAGCGACGTCGAGCGCACGCCCAGAAGGACTCCAGGCACAAGAAGGGCGGCAAGGGGAAGGGAAAGGCACAGGGCTCAGGCCTCTCGAACAACATGCTGACCCCTGGGGTTCCCTTCATGGCGGAGCTCACCTCCGCGCTGGAGTACTACGTCGCGAGCCGCATGGGCCCGCGGGGTCCGTTCGAGAGGTGCGAGTTCGCCACCGTCAGCGGAGCCTGTGCGGTAGGAGAGGGCGAGCACAAGATCGTCTCGCAGATGCTGCGGAACGCCGGCAGTCTGGGCGAGGGGGCGGCTCCGGAGTCGCACGTGATCTTCAGCGGCGACGCCGACATATTCTTGCTGTCGTTGGTGCAGAGCTCCTGCCGGCGCGTGCGGGTTGTCTCCGAGCGCCCCGACGAAGCTGGCAAGAAGGGCGGCGGCGGCGTCAAACGGCGCCATGGCATGATGCTGCAGGTTTGGGACGCTGAGGCGCTCGCGGAATACCTTCACCAGGAGCTTGCCACCAGCCCGGGCGCCATGGGCTGCGCCGCCGGAGAGGCGGCCGTGCGGCGGGACTTCGCGATGGTGTCGCTGCTCGCCGGGAACGACTACCTGCCGGAGCTGAGGTGCGCCCTGAGCCCCCAGAGGATGTGGGACGTGTACCTGGAGCTGAGGCGGAAGCAGTTCCCGGAGCAGCCGCTCGTGGAGGCCCTGGACACGGGGGAGTTGCCGCTCTCCCACCAGGCCGAGGGCTGGGCGCTCGGGCTCGGGGAGACGGGCGCCGCCTTCGCCTCGGAGCCGTTCCAGCACTACAGCTTCCACCCCGCGCTGCTCAGGCACCTGATGGTCGCCGCGGCGGGGGGCGGCACGCCCTCCGGCCGGGCGACCGAGCAGGAGCGCGAGGGGGCGCAGCGGTTCCTGGAGGGCCTGCTGTGGATCCTGGAGATGTATCACCACGGCTACTGCGGGGATTTTTATCCGAGGGGCTGCGCCCTCTGTCGCAGGCCCCGCCCCCCCCCTCCCCCCCTCCCAGGGGCTGGGCCACCCTGTAGCCATGCTCGGACGGTGTTGGGTGCTGGGGCCATGTAGGGGCCTCTGCGGCCACCGTGGGGCCTGCTCGGGAATGTTGATGATCTTAGGGGACCCTGGGGCCCGTCTTGGGGCCATCGTGGGCACTTCTTGGGGCAATCCGTTGGGTCATCCTGGACGTCAATGTGACAGCACAATCGTGTTTCTCTGTATGTGCCCTTTCGGGTACGTACGTCTTTGGGGCTTCCTGGGCAATCTCAATGATATCCCGGGGCCACCTTCGGCCGTCGGTGGCTCTCGAGCTGGTCTTCAGAGCCTCTTTGGAAGGGGGACAGGACTTGAGAGACAAGAGCATCGAAGCAAGCAGCATTCATTCGGAACATACAGATCAACAATTTCACCAGCCCGGCAGCGCTTCTCACAGCCTTGCCCAGGGGCCCCCGAAGCCAGGATATTGCAAACCGGGGCCTCAAACATTCCAGCTGGAGGGAACAAATCATTGATCAGGTGTCGGCCCACAGCTGCAGTTCTCTCGGGCGCGCCAGTGTCTTGGCTGATCAACGTCCCCGTGTATTGGGCCCTGATTTGCGCCCACAAGTTGTCACAAGGGGGCTGGCGGACTTCGTGTTCGAGAAGAGCAAGCACTGTTGCGCGAGCGCCTCCCTAATCGTGAAGTTCCTCGCCACCTTGGGGGAGGACCAGCCAGTGGCCGAGCCTTCGCGGACGCATCGGCCGCCGATGCGGCCACTCTCCTGCGCGATGAGCATCCTGCCCTCCGCCCAGGCGGAGGAGTTCCTGTGTCCAGGAGCTCCGAGCCTGCGGCCGATGTTCTCCACAAGCCACCCGCTACTCGGCGCCATCAACGCGATGGAGCGGTCGTCCGAGCTCGGCCAGGTCAAGGCCATGGTGTCGACGTTGCACAACGAGATGATGAGCCTGCGCAGCCTGGGCCGCGACGACAGCGCCGTGAAGAGCCAGCTGACGGCGGCGCAGCAGCGCCTCGAGCAGCTCAAGAAGTGCGGCGGCGGCGACATCGACGTGGTGCCGTTCGCGGAGCTGGACGCCGAGGTCCAGGAGCTGTGCACGGGCAGCCCGTCCCTGGAGTTCGCCCCCGACTCCACCTTCGTGCGCCAGGCTGGCGCTGAGGGGCACTCGATCCCCGCGCCCTCCCGCGGCATGCAGCCTGTGTGGTGCGCAGGCCTGCAGCGCGTGGTCGGAGAGTGGCCGCAGGGCGCTGCTGCCGCTGGGGAGGAAGCTGCGGCCGCCGAGGAGGCGGCGCCAGAGGAGGAGCGGAGGAGGAAGAAGTACCGATACCGCCACCCTCGCCTCGTTTTCGCCTTTTGGGGGCCTCCTGGGAGGCCCTCGTCGCGACGGCTGGAGCCTCCTCGAAGTGCTGGTCAGACCGCACCCCAGGGGAGGCCTGGGTAGCAGCAGTATCGGCACGTACCTTCGAGCAGGAGGAGGAGGAGCTCGAGGGGGATGTGCCCGAGGAGGAGCCGGCCGACGAGGAGGAGTACGAGGAGGTGGCGGAGGAGGACGCCGCGCCCGAGCAGCCCGTTTTCCAGGCCGGCGAGCTGGTTGAGGGGTACTGGCCCGATGACGACACGTGGCTGCCGGCCAAGATTGTCAAGGTGCGCGCCAGCGGCGAAGTGCTGATCTCCTGGATGGAGGACCAGTCCAGGAGCGAGGTGCCCGCCGACTACGTGCGGAGACCGGAGCAGGACGAGGCCCCAGCTGCCAAGCGGGCGCGGCGGTGAGGGCACACTCCGTGGCGCAGCACAAGCAGAGAGCTACGGAGGGGGCGTTCGCTAGCATAAGGAGTGTGCACTGGAGGCTTCAGACTCTGGTTCCTTAACTTATCAGGGCAGCGGTGATCGTTTCACGTCTGGAGTTCCACCAGCCTCCAGACCCTGGATTCCTGATCCGGTGTTTCCTTATCCGATGCCCTCACCGTAGGTCTTGCTGCCACCTGGCAGCCCTGAGAGAGGCAGGCAGCAGCAGCCGTCGCAGTCTGTGCGACCTGCAAGCGCGCGAGTCGTCTGCGGGGAACAGTGGGCGGAGGCGAGTGATGCGATTGTGCTCGCTCCTCCGGCCGCCTTCCAGCGGATAGGGCATTGCATTTCAAGTCTGGATTGTCTTGCTCTGTGCATGTCCCCCTGGGAGATCTAGGCGGCGCGCTCTAAGAAAAACATTCACTTGGGACCCGCTCGTGGAAACGGCTGTGAGCGCAGAAGCAAACACCACGTTCCCAGACACGGACAATGGCACGAATGTCGTTTGTCTGTTCGCTGCCTTTTCGGAACAATATTTTATTTTGGTGTTCGAGCTCGGGGTCAAGACGCTGGCGCGTGCAAGCGCTGCCTGCAAAGTCGGAAGCCGTAGCAGCTAACGACGGATGATGATGATGATGATGATGCTGATGATGATGTTGATGATGATGATCATGATCAGGATGATGATGATGATGATGATGATGATGATGATGATGATGATGATGATGATGATGATGATGGTACTGATACTGATGATGATGATGATGATGATGATGATGTTGATGTTGATGTTGATGGTCATGATGATGGTGAGGATGATGTTGCTGATGATGATGATAATGATGATGGTCAGGATGATCATGATGAATAAGATATTGATGAGGACGGTGATGGTGATGATGATGCTGATGATGCTGATGATGCTGATGATGGTGATGGCAATGGTGATGGTTATGGTGGTGGTGATGTTTGTGGTAATGGTGATGATGATGGTGATGATGATGGTGTTGGTGATGGTGAAGGTGATGATGCTTATGCTGAAGATGATGATGATGATGGTGATGATGATAATGATGATGATGCTGATGATGATAATGATGACGATGATGGTGGTAATGCTGATGCTGATGCTGCTGATGCTAATGATGATGACGCTGTATGTTATGATGATGATGATGATGATGCTGATGATGCTGATGCTGATGCTGATGCTGATGATTATGATGATGATGATGATGATGATGATGATGATGATGATGATGATGATGATGATGATGCTGAGGAGGAGGAGGAGGAGGAGGAGGAGGAGGAGGCTGAGGTCCTGGCACATTACTTGAACAGCCGATTCATTGTAGCATTCTGGACGACCGCCTGGAGGACCCATCGGCGGCGTCCCCTGAAGAGGCCAGAGCGCCATGAGTTCCAGCTCGAGCAATCAGACGGATGATATACAGATCATTGTGATTATCGAAGACGCCTACGGCGAATCACCGAACCCCCTTGCCCTTCTGGAAGCGCCTATGTGGCCAGCTATCGGGCCAGCTGGGCTAGAGCTTGGCCAGGTTATCGGCCCGGTTGTTCCCCGAGTCGGTTTGGAAACCCTTCGGGGAACGCGTGGGGAGTAAGAGGAGGAGGATCAGGAGAGGCAGGATGATGGTGATGATGATGATGATGATGATGATGATGATGATGATGATGATGATGATGATGATGATGATGTTGATGTTGATGGTCATGATGATGATGATGATGATGATGATGATGATGATGATGATGATGATGATGATGATGATGATGATGATGATGATGATGGTGATGGTGATGGTGATGGTGATGGTGATGGTGATGGTGATGATGGTGATGATGATGATGATGATGGTGATGATGATGATCATCATCATGATGATGATCATGATGATGATGATCAGGCTGATGATTAGGAGGAGGATGAGGATGAGGATGAGGATGATGGGGGAGGAGGAGGAGGAGGAGAAGGAGGAGAAGGAGGAGGAGGAGACGGAGGAGGAGGAGGAGTAGGAGGAGGAGACTTCTTGGGGATCTCTTTGGGGGAGACGATGCCTCATCCGGCCTTTCCTATCCGCAGCCTGCGTGCACGTGATGGTCCCCTCGCGCTCGTTGCGGGCCCGCCCTCGTGCGAGCGGGGCGACTTGGCTTGGCTTGCGGGTGTTCTTGTCGTCGTCCTCGCCCGCGACCCGCCCGAGACCCGCCCCGCGACCCACCCGCGACCCACCCCCGCGAGCCCCCCGCGGCCCCCCCGCGACCCACCCCACGACCTAGCCCCGCCCCCGCACTCTTTATCCACAATCGAGCCGGCGGTGATCAGCATGGCTGGGTACGGACGGCATGAGTCAAGCAGTGGCGAAGCGTCTTGGCGTGCCTGTAGGCCTACTGAACAATGCTCTAAGACCCTTT
>CAUYUJ010019616.1:390300-437800 GCA_963575745.1 Prorocentrum cordatum
CAACATCGGCCGTGTGTTATTCGTTTCATCGCGCGCCCAATGATTAGCTCCGCGGGGGGGGAGGCGTTGGCGAGCCCATGGCTAGAACTCGCTGTGCCCTGGCATTGCGCACGGGCCTCGCCCGTGGCAACTGGCCCCGCCTTCGGGAGCGCGACAGCAGCACAAAACACTGATGGGGGAGTCGGAGGAGGCGGAGAAGGGTAACGAGGGGAAGGAGAGGTAAGTTGATGAGGTCGAAAGGGGAATGATGGGGGAGTGGGGCCGAACTGCGGTTCGGGCGCCGAGACCCCGCAGTGACGGGGGATGTATCCCCGCCTCCTGCTCCTCATCCTCCACCTCTGTCTTTCGCTTTTCCTGTCGTTTCTTTTATTCCCCAATTGGTGCTTGCAGACCCCGGGAGCTATCCAAGCCGAGCTCGCACTAGCCGCTATGTCAGACGAACCTTGGTGTATACGGTGAAAACCGAGGGAATCGAGGTGCATACGAGTCACGCGCGCTCAGAGTTTTCACGCGGGTTTCCCTTATCGTCCCCTCTCCAAAGAGGGCTTGGTGTAAACGGGGGGTCGAACTTGGGGCCGAAACGAGCACTCCATATACACCAACGGAGAAGGACGCTGCGTCGATGTGATCCCGCTGATGACAGCCGAGGGGGCGGGGGGGGGGCGGCCAGTCAGGTCGCATCTTCAGCCTCCCCCCAGCCTGGCGCGTCCGCCAAGCACGTGGAGGGGAGCAAGATGGATCATCATATGAGGCATGGAAGCGTCTTGCAGCGCCTCGCGGGTCCAAACGACAAGTCAGTCCGTTCGTCGTGAGAAGCGCCGACGCGTGTCCACAGTGAGAGCCTTGGAGCTGAAAGATAGCGTTGCCCAGCCAGGGGGCAGTTTTCACAAAGGCACCCACCCACGACCTGCGCTAAGCCCGAACATATGGCAACGCACGGTTCGGTGCTGGCATTGCAGGTGCCCTGGTGGATTCTGAAGGATCTTGCGGGTGTGCTGGATTGATGGGCCCACGGGGGCGATGATATGCAATCGGCATGTGGCAATGTTGTGAATGGTTCTGGACTTGTTCAGGCATCTGGGTCAATGAGGCACTGCGCATAATATAGCCTCTCTCGTGCGGGGTGCCTCGCGCGCATGTGGCACACGTGGCTCAGATATCGCGCTGACGTCGCGGACAACGGGGGCAGCGTGCTCCGGCGATTTTTCCACCAGGGCGTCCCGCAGAGCCCCGGGGCATTGCAAGGCGCCACCCGGCGAGGTCGGGGCCGCTGGCCGGGCGCCGCAGCCCGCCGTGCAGGACGGCCCCGTCGTGGATGGTTCGGCGGCCAGCTCGGGGGGAAGCGAGCGGGGGCGAGCCTTTTCAGAAGGCTCGGAAGCCCCCAGGCCTTCTGAGAAGTCTGGTTCCAGGTGTTCCCGAAGACGCACAAAAAACCGATCAGGAGGCGCGAGGGCTTCTGAGAGGCCCCGCCGCCTCCCGAGAGGGCCTTCGCCTTCTCACTTCTCCCCCCCCTTTCGGAGGCTGCCAGAAGGGTTCGTTGGACTTGAGGTTGGTTTCGCTGGACTCGAGGTCCTCTCAGCCCGACCTTAGGCACTCCAGCACGACCTGAGGCGCCCCCGCAGCCGTCGAAATCACCCTTCTTGAACCAGACCTTCTCGCCGTCCTCGACCACCTCTCGCCGCCGATCGGTGCCCCCGGCCCCGGCCGAACCGCCCACTGACGCAGCGCATCGCGACTGCGGGACTGGGGCGCAGCCGAGACCACGGAGGCCCTCCCTGACGTCTTTCGTCCCTCCGGGCCACCGCCTGGAGGCTCCGCGGCGCCGCGGCCAGGCCCGCCTCGAGAAGCGGGCTCGGGAGGGAGAGGGAGGAGAAAGAAGGCACCCCCTGTGCGAGGGGGGCGGGTACCCACTCGGGTGCCCCCGGGCTTAAGGAGGGAGGGAGGCAGAGGGGAAGGGAGGGAGGGAGGGAGAGGGAGAGGGAGAGGGAGACTGAGAGGGGGATGGAACGGGAGAACGAGAGGGAGAGAGAGAGAGAGAGAGAGAGACGGGACGGAGAGGCAGATGGAGGCGGAGGAGACGGAGAGGGAGGGACAGGGAGACTGAGAATGATACGGGGCTGGAGGACCGAGTCTGAGCGGGCGGCCTGCAACCGCGGGGGCAATACAACTGGGTAGTCGGCATTCATCAAACAGCGCTGGACGTTTGTGAAACAGCCCTGTCCTGTTCGATTCCTTCCCTTGGGTGCGTTTCCTACACCGCTTCGCTTGTGGGGGTGTTTATTGTGAGGATGGCTTCCCTACCCTCTCTGTGCAGGAAAAGATGCCACATATTGCCGCCGCGGGCCGCATGCAGAGGTGCGGGAAGGGCGCGCACGCTCCTTCACCCCGGGCCCGTCTACAGCCACATTCCGCAGTAAGGATGATGGGCCTGTTTTCCACCACCACCATAAGTTGGAGGGGGGAGGGGTCCTCCTCCTCCTCCTCCTCCTCCTCCTCCTCCTCCTCCTCCTCCTCCTCCTCCGCCTCGTCCTCCTCCCCCTCCTCCTTCCCCTTCCAATGTATGGCGGCGGCGGTGGTGGAAAACAGGCCCATCAAAGGACGCGCTGCCTCCTCAGGGCTGCCCTTGCACCCCTGCTTCTGCACTGCTGCCCCCTTCAGCGGGCACCTGCTCTGCGCGGGCCCCACACGGCCCCTAAGCTGCCGCCGCGGGCCCCCACGGGGGGGTCAGGGGCAACGGCAGGGGGGGATAGGCTGAGGGGGGGACGCATCGACCCTCGATCGCCCATTGATCGCCGCTAGGGGCCCGATAGCCCACCCCGCCCAGGATCGCGCGGATTCGCTATCGGGGGCCCATCGCCGATCTATCGGCTATGTATCGCCGACTCCAGCTCGATGTATCCCCCCCTGAGCTGGTCCTCTGCCGGTTTTCGGGTCATAACGCTGCCTTCCGGCGGCCGTTCGGGACAATCCGGGCACCCCGAGAACGCTCTCGGCGAGGTGCAGCCGCTAGAAGGCATCCCGAAGCTGGAAACCCGCCGCGGGACCCTACGAGAAAGCGAAAACATAAGAAAAAGCTGCCGAGAACCTCATGCCCCCAAATCGCTCGAGTATCGAGTAGGGGATCGACTGCAGAATTGACTTACCCCAGAATCGATGTGTTCGTCGAATCTTCGTGTACATAGAATGATCAGAAATCTTTGTGAACATTGCAGGTCTGACGGGAACGTCGTCTGGGGGGTAGATCAACTCTGTAGTCGATGTCCTATTCGAACCGTTGCCCCTTACCTCGGATGCAACTCCTGGGAGGTCAAATTCTGATTTTGCCCTGGTCCGAAGTCCGGCTTAGTCCAGCGTAATCCCGCTGAATCCCGCTTAATCCGGCTTAATCCCTTTTGATACGGCTTCATCCCGCGTAATTAGAGGCCCACTCTGGCGCAACAGCCCTGCAATGGGGCTCAATCCTCCTTTCTGGGAGACGGAAGACTCGGCTACGGGAGACTTGGGTTGGCCTGACGGGGGCCATCATAAAAATGACGAGACCCAATCTGAAATTTAACGCGGGCTCCCGCTGCAAACACCGCACGAAATCGGGACCGTCAAAATCCAGGACGCGCTCGTCAACAAAAAAGAACCGGCAGACCCGAGTTCCGGCGTACTCGGGTCTGACGTTTCCCCGATCCTCCCTCTCCCCCGACGAAGACCTCGACCTCCCAGCAGCTGCTTCCTGACCTTACGGGGGCGGGTGGCCCCGGCGGGCCGCGGCACGAGGCCGTGGAGCTCTCGGCCGCCGGGGCGCACGAGGCGTACCGCTACGGCGCCCCCGGCTGAGGCATGGCGGCCCGCGCGGCCGCGGCGGGCGGCGCTGCGGGCCGGCCGTGCCCGAGGGCGGGGGGCCCAGGCAGCCAGCGTCTCGAAGAAATCGAGGCAGAGGGTTCCCATCATTTTCGGCCTCTCGGGGCCCTTACTGGGCCTCGGGGCCGTCAAAAGACGACTCGGGGTGAAAAACCGGTCCCGGGGAAGTGGTCGGGAGGTCGGGGGCCCGCGTCTCGAAAAGATTGAGACGCCGGATGTCTGGGGGGGAAAGCTCATCGGGCGTCGATTAACCCAGACCCCCTCGGGTCATGACAAAAATCACGACGGCATGCTCTTGGCTACTGTCGGTCCCTGGGTGCCCACACCGGACCTCGGGAGCGTCAAGCAACGACTCAGGATGAGAAGCCGGTCCGTGGGAATGAGTCGAGACTTCCGGGGGTCGACGTTATCAAAAGATCATTGGGTGCGATAAATGGCTGGGTGAGGAAAGGTGCACCGTTTGTTCCCTAACGGGCCCCCCCATGGGCCCAAAACGGGCACGAGAGGTGCACGTCCCTTGGCCCCCTGTATCGCCCCCTCATTCAGCAACGCCCAGGATCCCCACAGAAGGCGTTTGGCCGGGGCCCTTTCAGGGCCCCCGGATCGTGAACAAGAGTCACTCAGGATGAAGAGCTGGTCCTCTAGGCCTCCCAGATGGGGTCGGAGTAGATGGGGCCGGAGGATCGCGCCGCATCGCCGATGCATCGTCGATGTGGCTCGATGTTGAGCCCGATTGGCTTCACGTCGACGTCACCGATGCATCGCCGATGTCAACGTTGCATCGCCGAGGCATCGCCGATACATCGCCGATGTATCGGCGATGCGGCGCGCTCCTCCGACCCCATCTACTCCGACCCCATCTGGGAGGCCTCTGGGTCCTGGGGACAGGGTCGGGGCTTCCTGGGGCCGCGGGTTGAAGCAGAGACCGTCCGCGGCAGCCCCGCCGGCGGCAGAGGTCGAGAGGCGGAGGCGGCACCGATGCCGCCGCTCGTCCTGGAGAGCTCTCGCGGCCACTGTCGGGCTCCCCAGAGATCCGACGTCGTGATTTTTTCCATACGCGGTCCCCGGAAGCCTCGATCCATTCCCCAGGACCGGTTTTTCATCCTGAGTCGTTTTTTGACGGTCCCGAGGCCTGGCGAGGGCCCCGAGGGGCCGAAATTTGCGAAAAACCTCCGTCGTGATTTTTTCAATACGTTGGATCTCTGGGTCTCCTGGTGGGCCGCGGATGGGTCGTGCTCGGCTCGCGCCGCGCGCTCGGCTCGCCCCCCGGGCGCCCGGGCGCCTAGGCCTCCGGGGTCACTCTGGCGTGTAGCCGACCTTATTGTCAGGCTGGCATTTCTGCCCATTACCGAGCGATCCCCGTGCATCTCAGCCCTCGCCAACCACGGGCAGAGGAGGGTAGGGGGATGGGGGACGGTTTCTTAGAAGGAGGCTGCTTCTTAGAAGGCGTGTGCCCCACCTATAGATGTAAGGCTAGCGCCTTCTGAGAAGCAGCCTCCCTCTGAGAAGCCTCCCCCCCTCCCACTTACCCCTTTGTGCGTGCGGCCAGTCCTGGGGCGCAGCCCGCTCCCCCCCCCCCTCCCACGGCGTGCGTCACGCCGCCATGCAGGGCGGACCGCGTGGCTGCGGCCAGCGGTTGCGAATTCGTTCCTAGGTGGCGCGCGGCCCGGCCAGGCAGAAGTCGGCCGTCCTTCTGCGCCGGACGGGCCCACCAAAAGCGAGCGCCAGGCGGTCCTGCAGATGCGCAGGTTTCGGCACCGGGCTGCTCGCTTCATCGGGTTGCGAATAGTGCTGGGGTCGTCTCATCGGGCTGCCCGCCTCGTCGGGCACGTTTCGGCACCAGGTTGAGAGTCGTGTCTTGGGAAGGCCGCTTGTGTTTCTTCGGGTGCCGAGCCGCGCTCTATCCGCTTCTCGGGGTGCTGCCACGGGCCGGTTGCCGCGGCCCCCCGGGCGGCGGCCGGCAGGCCACCGGAGCTGAAGCTGGAGAGAGCTGCCTCGCGTGCAGCCGTTTTGGCTCAAGCAGGACGGCCCGGCCTGCCGGGGCGCGCGCTCCCTGCCGAGGCAGCTCGGGCAAGGAGAGGCAACGGCGTCCGTCCCTGGCGTTTCTCGTCCTTCCTGGGCCTCTGCTGGAGGCTGCCCAGGCATCTGGCGTCTCCAAAAGATCGAGAGAGGTTTTTCATCGTTTTCGGCCTCTCGGGGCCCTTGCTGGGACTCGGGACCTTCAAGAAACGAGATGAAAAGCCGGTCCCGGGGAAGTGGCCGGGAGGTCGGGGGCCCGCATCTATAGACCAAATCGGGACGCCGGAGGTCTGGGCCCGAGAAGCGGGCCAGCATGGGACCCCCCAGGAGGGGCCCAGTGGACCGAGGCTGAGCGGGCAGCACTGTGCGCGGGGACCGGGGCCTGCAGGACAGGGGCCCTGAGCTGCCACCTTGGGCCCCAGAGGTGCGCGAGAGGTGCGCGCTGCTTCACCCCGGGGCCCAGCTCTTGCCCCCCCCGTCAACGGACACCCGGTCTGCGCGGTCCTGGGCCTGGGCGGGAGGAGCGCCGCGCTGTCTCCCCTGAGGTCCGGCGTCGCGAAGGGACTGCAACATCGCGGGAGGTCACGACCGCAGCCCGAGGCCCCATCGTTCTGCGCCAGCTCTGGAGCTGGATATCGATGCGTGCTGGCGCGGGGGCCCGAGGCCGCCAGGCGAAGCAACGCCCGACCCAAGAAGAGTGGAGGCGCCAGGATCTCGGGGGAGCCGGGTGGGCCGCCGTCTCCCCAGACCCCCGACGTCGTGAGCCGTTCCTAACGTCGACCCCGAGAGGTCTCGACCCACGTTCCTGGATCCTCCTCCTCCTCCTCCTCCTCCTCCTCCTCCTCCTCCTCCTCCTCCTCTTCCTTCCCCTCCTCTTCCTCCCCCTCCTCCGCCTCCTCCTCCTCTTCCTCCTCCTCCTCCTCCTCCTCCTCCTCCTTCCTCCTCCTCCTCCTCCTCCTCCTCCTCCTCCTCCTCCTCCTCCTCCTCCTTCCCCCCTCCTCCTCCTCCTCCTCCTCCTCCTCCTCCTCCTCCTCCTCCTCCTCCTCCTCCTCCTCCTCCTCCTCCTCCTCTATCCCGAGTCGATTTCTGAGGGCCCTGGGGCCCGGCGTGTGTTCCTGCAGGGGCCGGAATCGGCCAAGAACCTCCCATCATGTTTTTGTTCACGACGCGAGG
Source organism: Prorocentrum cordatum (assembly GCA_963575745.1). Classification (NCBI taxonomy): domain Eukaryota; class Dinophyceae; order Prorocentrales; family Prorocentraceae; genus Prorocentrum; species Prorocentrum cordatum. Next base: position 397,345 of record CAUYUJ010019616.1, read on the forward strand.
GGGTCTGAGTCCCGAGAGTTCTGCTGGCCAGCGCAGGGACCATTCCGAACACGAGCGGCGAACATATCCGTATCCGCGCCCTCGCGGCTTGGACTCCAGGGCGCGATTCCGCGCAGAGTACACGGTCGCACGGATACGTTCTGCGCGGGGCATCGGCGACAACTCCGCATCCTGTACCCATCGGTCGTTGATCCCCAAATCCCAGTCTACTTCAGGCGCATTCCTACTTCAAGAGTCGAACGGCTGTCCGGCGCATTCCTACTTCGGACCACATTCTCCCCTCCTCTTCAGGGGGCTGGCGGAAGCCCAATGCACTTCCAGATATATGCCTTCCTGTGTCGCGTTTCTGCCCAGTTCTTCCGCCCGATGGGTACCCCGGGGGCCGCGTCCCGGGGGCCCAGTCCGCGAGGCCGCGGATGCGGATCTGTTCTTCGCCCATGCTCGGAAGCCTAGAGGTTGACACCAACACCAATATCGGCGGTGTGCCTCCACCGAGGGAAGATGATCCCGATCTCGGCGATGGCGGTAATGTTCGAGCGATTCCCACCGACACCGAGATCTAGGACCATCCTCCCCCTGTGAGGGGCAAACCCCCTGTTTCGGGTGCAACTCCTGGGAGGTCAAATTCTGATTTTGACCTGGTCCGAAGTCCGGCTTAATCTGGCTTAATCCCGCTGAATCCCGCTAAATCTGGCTGAATCCCGCTCACTCCGAAGCCCACTCTGGCGTCACAGCCCCGCAATGGGGCTTCATCCTCCTCCATCTCTCCGGCGAAGACCTCCCAGCAGCTGCTTCCTAACCCTGAGTTGGTGTTGGTGCCCATTTTCGCAGGCCTAGAGGTTGACACCAACACCAATTTCGGCGGTGTACCTCCACAGAAGGAAGAAGATCCCGATCCCGGTGATGGTGGTAATATCCGGGCTTCCAAGGTGGCCGAAATATTACCACCAACACCGAAATCGAGAATCATCTTCCCCCTGTGGAGGCAACGCCCTGTGTTGGTGTTGGTGCCTATTTCCAGGCCTCCAACATTTCCAGGCCTCCAACACACGCCCGCGCTCGGGGGCCATGGGCGACCCGGGCTCGGCCTCGGGCGGGGCCGCGAGCGGCCCGCACGCCCTCGGCATCTCCGAGGCCCCCGGCGGCCAGCCGCCGGCGGGGGCGGGGCCGGCGGGCGGAGGCCCTCGCGCCGGCAGGCCGGGGAGGAGGAGGAGGAGGAGGAGGAGGAGTCTGAGAGTCTGCTCCCGAGGAGGAGTCTGAGAGTCTGCTGCCGCAGGTCAAGGCCAGCCTCGGCAGAATGCGCCAGGCAAGCCAGTGAGACGAACCCGAGCGCCCCCAGCCACGAGCCAGGAGGAGGCGGAGGAGGAGGAGGAGGAGGAGGCGGAGGCGGAGGAGGAGGAAAATAGGAATGGGAATAGCTGGAAGACGAAGTCTATTCAATACGCGCTGCCACCCCCAGAGCCTGCTGAAGTAGTAGACGACCCGGGAGGCGCAGCACGCGACCCAGAAGCTGACGACACGTCAGGAAGCACGAGGAACCAATGATACCTCGTACGAGTACCTCACACCAGAGACCGTTGCAACTGAGATTTCACTCCTTCCCATCAGCCGTACACATGTGGGTAGCACTGCACCGAAACAACGGGACGAACTACCAAACCTCGAATGCAGGGAGAAGATGCCAAGCCGTCGACGATGTGCAATCCAGCCAAAGCTTTCATGGGGCACGCGGGGCCCGTACAGATTAGCAGCAAACCCACCCCAACCATACAACAAGAAAAGGCATATCCCACGAACGACAAGACACTGTGCGAGCCGTTCGAACTGTACACTGAAAACATGGCCGGCCGTGTCCAAGCACAGAGAACTGCTCCACGACAGTTCGCGGGACCACTCTCTGCAAGCCCATTGCAGCCCTGTAGCTGAGAAGGCGCCGAAGAGCTGCAACCGCGGTGCACCAGCCCCATACCTGCGTTCTGCCACGAATCGCCCTTCACGCACGTGCTGACCCAAGCGTTGTAGCTGATGACCGACGGGCCAGCCCAGAGCTGCGCTCTCTTCTCGCGTGCGCCAGCGACAGGGAATCTGCACGCCGACAGCCCGCGGAACCACTCTCTGCAAGCCCATTGCAATAATGAGGCTGAGAATGTGCCGACGGGCTGCGTCTGTGTTGCACCACCCATGTACCTGCTGGCTGCCACAAGACGCCCTTCTCGCAAGAATACGAAATGAAACCTGCACGCCGCCAGCCTGCTGAACCACTCTGCGCAAGCCCATTGCAATAATGAGCCTGGGAGTGCGCCGACGGGCTGCTGCCGTGTTGCACCACCCATGTACCTGCTGGCTGCCTCAAATCGCCCTTCTCGCACGTGCTGGTCCAAGTGTTGTAGCAGATGTCCGACAGCCCACAGAACCACACGCTGCAAGCCCATTGCAAGAATGAAGCTGAGAATGCGCCGACGGGGTGCAGCTGTGTTGCACCACCCTTGTACCTGCTGACTGCAACAAAATGCCCTTCTCGCACGTGCTGGTCCAATCATTGTAGCTGATAGAAGGGCCAGCCCGAAGCTCACCCTTCCCACATGCGCCGAAAACAGCAGAATAGGAGATGAACCCTGCACGCCGCCAGCCGGCTGAACCACTCTCGGCAAGCCCATTGCGACAATGAACCTGAGAATGCGCCGACGGGCTGCCGCCGTGTTGCACCACCCATGTACCTGCTGGCTGCCACCAATCGCCCTTCTCGCACGTGCAAGCGTTGTAGCAGATGACAGTCGGGCCAGCAACCCCGAAAAAAACACAACAGAGAATGGATGCAGAGGGCCCCATTCATAGTCACTGTGTTCTCCTCGGTTATTTGTCCGCCTTCGCCACCGCGATCGCCCGCGAGCTAGCGCGGGAGACGCGGTGCCCCCCAAGCACCTCTGGACGGTGACGGACACGACGCCAAAGCGAGTTTGAGCCCAAAGGGTACCTACGCGCCTTGGGCCGCATGTGCTTGAGGGAGGAGGAGGAGGAAAAGGGTGAGGAGGAGGAGGAGGAGGAGGAGGAGGAGGAGGAGGAGGAGGAGGCGGTGGAGAAGGCGGAGGGGGAGGAGGACGAGGAGGGGGAGGAGGACAAGCTAGGTGCGCTCGCGTCATATCTGACATCCTACCCCTCCCTCCCATCCCTTACCATGGCGCAGATCCCCTCTCTACTCGCACAGTCGGATGTCGAGCAGGGCAATGATCCCGAAAGGGTACGCGATGCATTGTAGAGCACGGCATGGCATGGCGTAGAAGAGCACCGCAAAGCGTAGTATCAACCTAGCATTGCATTGCACGCCGTGGCATGGCACGGGAAATGACGCCAGCGCTGCAGCGGGAGCACGAGTCGAAACGAGCGGAAGCGTGGAAATGAGGCCAGCGCTGCAGCGGGAGCACGATTCGGAACGAGCGGAAGCGCGGAAATGAGGCCAGCGCTGCAGCGGGAGCACGTTTCCGAACGAACGGGGCCCGAAAATGAGGCCGGCGCCTCAGCGAGAGCAGCATTTTGAAAAGAATGCAAGCGAAAACCCAACTCCCGGGAAACTTGTGTGTAAAAAACAGGACGCGGGGGGGGGGCGAACACTCCCAGCACGTCATCAGGGGAAGAGGAAGAGTAGTATGTATTCATATTGAGTAATTGTGGAGGAGGAGGAGGAGGACGAGGAGGAGGAGGACGAGGAGGAGGAGGAGGAGGACGAGGAGGACGAGGAGGAAGGGGAGGAGGAGGAGGAAGGGAAAAAGGAGGAGAGGAGGAGGAGGAGAGGAGGAGGAGGAGGAGGAGGAGGAGGAGGAGGAGGAGGAGGAGGAGGAGGAGGAGGAGAGGAGGAGGAGGAGGAGGAAGAAGGCGGAGGAGGAGGAAGAGGGGGAGGGGGAGGAGGGAGGAGGGGAACAGGAGGAGGAGGGAGGAGGACGAGGAGGAGGAGGAGAAGGAGGAGGAGGAGGAGGAGGAAACGGAGGAGGAGGGGGGGGAGGAGGTCGGGGGGGAGGAGGAGGTGCCCTGCGCCGCTGCCCTCGCCTCGCTTGCGCCTTTTTTGGGTCGAAGGGGGAAACATGTATAAGCATAAACTGGTTGCGCCCCGCGCGGATCTCTTGGATCCGCGCTAGGACCCCCCCCCATCGGCGCCTCCGGCGCTGCCCCTGGCGCGCTCCGCGCGCCAGGGAGGGGGGTCCGGCGCAGATCTCAGAAATCCGTGTGGAACGCCCAAAGATATGTTTATACCGTTTTCTCTTCTTCTACTCGCCTCGCTTGCGCCTTCTTTGGGGGGGGGGGGGGCTCCTGGGAGGCCCTCGTGGCCACCGCTGGATCCGCCTAGAGATCCTGGTCATGGCGCTCCCCAGGCGAGGTCCAGGGAGCGGCGGCGTCGGTCCACCTTTTTTGGGGGTTTCGCAGGAAAGGCGGCGGCGAGGAGGCCGAGGAGGATGCCGCCTACACGACGGTCATGCTGAGGAACATCCCGAGGAACAAACAGTGGCATAAGTGCAATCCCTCGGGCCCGAGATGCTGGCGCCTCGGTTTCTTCGTGACGGGCGCGTCCTCGCCTGGCCTCTTGGCCCTGGGGCCATCACAGGTCGATGCGGTTCGAGCAACGGCACACAAAGGTGGGGTCCAGGGCCCTGGCCATGATTGTCACGATGTTGCATTTCTGTTCGTGGCGTCCGATCTCCGGGGAGGTCCGGGTGGAGTTCTTGGGTCGGCGCTGGGCCCCCCTGGCGGCGCATCCGGCGCCGCTCCTGGCGCGTTCCACGCGCCAGGGAGGGGGGCCCAGCGCCGATGATCCAAGGAATCCTCGCGGGCCTCCGAAGGTTCATGTTTATGCAGTTTTTTGCTTCCTCTGAACATCCCGAACAAGTACACCAGGCAGATGCTCATCGACCAACTCGACAGTGCGGGCTTCCTGGGCGAGATCGACTACCTGTACCTGCCGATAGATTTCGCGAACCGGTGCAACGTCGGGTACTGCTTCTGCAACCTCAGGACGGCCGCCGCGCGGAAGCGCTTCGTGGCCTCCTTCGACGGCGTCGCCGCCCAGTCGTGCCTGCCTGGCTTCAACAGCTACAAGGTGTGCCAGGTGACGAAGGCGAGGTGGCAGGGCCGGGTGGAGAACGTCAGGCGCCTGCGGAGCAGCCCCGAGCTCATGGCCAAGCTGGTGCAGCACCCGGAGTGGCTGCCGCTCCTCATGACGGAGTCCGGCGAGCCGGAGGTCTTCCGCTGCGACGGCGGCGAGCTGCCGCCTCCCCGCACGGGCGCGAAGCGGCAGGCCAGGGCGCAGCCCTCCCGGCCAGCCCGTGGCGCCGCGGCCGGCGGCTCGCAGAGGCATCCTGGCAGTGCCCAGGGCGGCGTGCAGGGCTGGCCTGGCATGCCAGAAGCGTCCAGCGGCTTCCTGGGCGGCCGCGGGAGCGGCGGCGGGGGGCGCGGCGGCCCGTTCGGAAGCCTCGGCGCCGACATGGGGGCCTACGTGGACCCGGCGGTGTCGTACGGCATGCCAATGGTGAGGGGGCTGCCGATGATGGCCGAGGGGGGCGCCCAGCACCTGCCCTACGGCGGAGGCTTCGGCGGCGGCGATTACTTCATGCCGTACGCCGCGGGAGACGGTGGCTTCGCCGACTACGCCACCATTCGAGCAGCAAGTGATGGCATAAGCATGAGCCTTCAGACGTCCGCGCGGAATTTGTGGATCGGCGCTGGACCCTCCCTGGCGCGCGGAGCGCGCTAGGGGCGGCGCCGGAGGCGCCGCCAGGGGGGCCCCAGCGCCGCTCCAAGAGATCCGCGGGGCCCTCCGAAAGTTTATGGCTGTATACCGTTGCTTGCTCCCCGAGCCATGGGCTACGGCTTATCCTGCTGGTGGAGCAGCCCGACCAGGCCGCGGGCGGCGTGGAGGCCTTCCGCGGCGCGGGCGGCAGGCCGGGCAGGGGCACGGGCCGCGGCGGCAAGTGGCGCGCCGGAGGAGGCTACGGCTCCATGCGCGGGTGGCGTGGGATGGTGTGGCGTCGAGGACGCTTACCATATTTCGAGCAAGTCGGGCCTGTCTCTCTACTGGAGGAATACTCCACAATGGGTCCAAAAATAGTCTGGGGACGATGTTTGATTATCTTTGGACTACGTTTTGACTATTTTTGTTTTTCGCCCAAAATCCGCCTGTAGGGGGACATGCCCGACCTAATATTTCGAAGAAACAACAGCGCAAACATAATCATCCGACGGTGCGCGCGGATTTCTTGGATCGGTTCTAGAACCCCCGTGGCAGCGCCTCCGCCGCCGCCCCTGGCGCGCTCCGCACGCTAGGGATGGGGTTCCAGCGCCGATTCAAGAAATCCGCGCGGACCGTCGAAAGTTTATGTTTATGTTTTTCTTGCTTGTTCTGATATCGGGGGCGAGGGGGTGATGTGACGTGAGAAGGCCGGCGGGGCAGCGATTGAGTGCGCCCCCGCGCTTTCGCCCGCCCAATGAAGAGCATATCCTATAGTTTAGCGCCTGTGAAAGCCAACAGGTGCGAATGATGTTTTCACTGGCCGTGATCGGATCATTCGATAAAGCAGAGCCTCGCATTGGGCTTGGCTCGTACGGCATTGTTTTGTACCTGGGCGGCGTCACACTCATGGCCGTTTCCAGTGCCAGATATTTTTCACCTCCCCGGCTCGATTCCCCCCCCCCCCCCTGCGCTCTCAGTCATCCTCCCTCTCTGCCCTTCCCTCACCTTACTCTGACAAATTTCAAGCAGGGTGGTGACAGCGGCAGCTTGGCCAGCCCGCAGCGCCCCACTCCCGGGGCCGACGATGGGGGCGCATAGCCCAGGGGGCAATCTGCCCAGGTATCCAGGGGCGCCGATGGTCCACGTCTTCGGCGAGGCTTCCCAGCGACTGCGTGTAATGCCCGCCCTGGGCTATTCGCCCCAGTCGTCGCCCCCCGGCACTCTGCCACCAGACACCGCGGCGCTACGGTTAGGTCGGGCGTGTCCCCCTACAGGCGGCTTTTAGACGAAAAATAAAGAATATTGTCAAAACAGATTCAGACATGATGAAACATAGGAACTACTGCCCAGCCTTTTTTTTACTATGTTTGAAGACTCCTCCTGTGGAGGGGCAGGCCCGACCGAACGCTACGGCACGTGTCGGCGCCTCACGGCGCGGCGCGCTCCGGCCGCGGTGCCCTGGCCAGAGGCCGGCCACGGGCCGGCTCCGCTCGTGCGACCGCTCGGCGTGGCCCCTCTTTTTGTGGCGGTCGCTGCCGCGGCAGGGAGCGGCGGCAAGCCCAGAGATCCAACGCATGGAAAAAATCAAGACGGACGTGTTTCGCAATTTTCTGCCTTTAGGGGCCCTCGCCGGGCCCCGGGACCGTCAACAAAAAGGCTCAGGATGAAAAACCGGTCCTGTGGAATGGGTCGAGACTTCTGGGGACCCCGTATTGAAAAAATCACGACGTCGGAGGTCTGGGAGGAGAGCTCGGAGGTTGACAGACCTCCTACCCTGACACGTCGATTAGCGAACTGGCCGTTTGCGGTGCGCGGGAGGGCGTCGCGGCCGTCGTTTTGCAGGTCCAGGTCCGTCGGTTTCGGTCCGAGGCCATTTTCACCAAGTAGAGGTGTGCTAAAGGGAGGTTTCTCCACCGCCGGAGAGCTGCACCAGCAGGTTCGGTAGCAAGCCATGGGAGCCGCGTGTGCGCTCGCAGTTCCGCCTTCAGGGTCCGCTGGAGTGTCGATCAGCGTGTGGAAAGCGCCGGCTTGGCGTCGACTCACGTCGATTGGTGTCGATCTAGCGTCGATGAGCGTCGACTAGCGTCGATCAGCGACGGTTCGCAGGAACCAAAAAGCTGGTATGGGGGGCTCCCATGAGCTGTCACAGAAATCGGCCACGCACAGAAGGGGGGCATGGGGCAGGGGGAAGGCTTCTTAGAAGGATGCTGCCACTTAGAGAAGGCGCGGGCCCTACATCTATAGATGAGACCCGTGCTCTCTAAGAAGCAGCCTCCTTCTAAGAAGTGCCCCCCCCCCTCCCCCTACCGTGTACCCCCTCCTCCGGCTTGACACCGAAAGCGGCATCCTTAGCACACCCGCGCGGAAACAAGCGCGGACCTCCGACGGTTCGCTGCCCGAGCTGCCTTGTGCTGCTCCTCTAGGGGACCCCATGCGAACCCTGCCCCACCCTCCCCCTCAGGAATCGTGGGGGGTAGGGGTACAGTCGGCACAGATTAGTAGGTCGACCCTGCCAAACCAAATGTACCCTTGTGTCCTGTGTCTCGCGACCCATACTTCCTACCTTCCTGTGGCAATGTGGCCCTCGGAAGGGTCTCGTATCCTTTCGCGTGTCCTGTCCAATCGAGTCCGACTGTAGGGTTCGCATGTGGCCCCCTTAGCTCATCCTGGCTGGGCGGGAGGCAGGAGCCCCCTGCGTCGCGCAGCACGGCCCAAGACGAGGCCGCCCTTGCCGCTGCCCGACCCCCTGGCGCTCGGCGCCCCTCGCCAGGCATCCGACCGCGCGAAGAGGTTGCAACATCTGGTGGGCCTGTCTTCCACCACCACCACCACCATAGGTTGGAGGGGGGAAGGAGGAGGACGAGGAGGAGGAGGACGAGGAGGAGGAGGAGGAGGACGAAGAGGATGAGGAGGAGGAGGAGGTGGAGGAGGAGGAGGAGGAGGACCCCCTCCCTCTCCAGCTTATGGTGGTGGTGGTGGTGGAAAGAAGCCCAGCAACATCGTGGGAAATCGTGCGTCCCGAGGCCTGCAAGACTCAGAGGAGGACAGGTAGCCATACTGCTGGCCTCTCCTCGTTTCCCCATTTTTGGGGAGGCCTCTGGAGGACTCGGGAATCCTCTGGAGACCTCGGGAGGCGTCGTTCGTCGTCGTCGCCGTCGTCGTCGTCGTCGTCGTCGTCGTCGTTGTCGTCACTCGTCGTCATCGGCGTCGTCGACGTCGTCATCGTCATCGTCGTCGTCGTTGTCGTCGTCGTCCTCGTCGTGGTTGTGGTCGTCGTCGTCGTCGTCGTCGTCGTCGTCGTCGTCGTCGTCGCTCGTCGGCGGCGGCGTCGTCGTGGTCGTCGTCGTCGTGCGTGCGGACGCTGTGGTGGTGCTGGAATCGCACGGCGGGGGGGGGCGGCGTTACGTTATGCCCCCCCCGGACCCCCCCATAACGCCCGATATCGCCGCGACTATAGAATCGCGCTCCTACCCGCTTGAACTGCACAGCGTGTCGCCGGGGCCGCCGCCTCGACACGCTGAGCAAAAGTTCCTGACCGTACGGGCACGGCAGGCCAGCCACAGCTGCCATCGCCAGGGAGGGGGTCTCAGATCTCCGACGATACGAAGATTTGTTCAGCTGGGGGCCGTTTTCAGAACCTTTTCAACTGATCTGGAAGGAAAGCCTGCCTGGGGAAGCGGTCGGGACCTCTGGAGCCGTGGGTTATGGAAGAAGAACACATCAGCGGATGCCCTGGGGTCAGAGCCCAGAGCCCTGAGTAATCATGGCAGGGGGGGGGGTCAGATAACATAGCTGACTCGAGCCTCACGCTTTTGCGCCAGGGTCCTCCCGTTCTCCCAGATCGCACCTTGCCTCGTGTGGTTCCCACCCAGTGCCCTCCTGGCACAGGTGCTATCCCGGATCAGCGGTTCCAGTGTTTCCTGGGGCCACATTATTCGCGGGGCCCCAAATGGTGTGGTGACCACACTGTGCGGTGAGTCGGTGGGGATTCGGGGTCACGGCACGGTTTTGGGACTCGAGCCCTTCTCCGAGGATGCCTCGGGCGACAGGGGCCTCCAGGGTCCCAAAACCGTGCGGTGACGGACCGTGCGGTGAAGTCTTGGGGCATTTCGAGGTCACCGCACGGTCCGTCGCCGCACCGTTTCGGGACTCCAAAATCATGTGGAGGTCTCTCCCAGACAGGGCTTCTCTGGCAGAGGCCGGTGGCCCGAGAGAGGGGGAGGAGGAGGAGGAGGAGGAGGAGGAGGAGGAGGAGGAGGAGGAGGAGGAGGAGGAGGAGGAGGAGGAGAGGAGGAGGAGGAGGAGGAGGACGGAGGAGGAGGAAGGGAAGAGGAGGAGGAGGAGGAGGAGGAGGAGGAGGGGAGAGGGGAGGAGGAGGAAGGAGGAGGAGGAGGAGGAGGAGGAGGAGGAGGAGGAGGAGGAGGAGGAGGAGTAGGAGGAGGAGGAGAGGAGGAGAAGGAGGAGGAGAGGAGGAGGAGGAGGAGCAGGAGCAGGAGCAGGAGGAGAGGAGGAGGAGGAGGAGGAGGAGGAGGAGGAGGAGGAGAGGAGGGAGGAGGGGAGGAGGGAGGAAGAGAGGAGGAAGGAGGAAGGAGGAGGAGGAGGAGGAGGAGGGAGGAGGGAGGAGGAGAGGGAGAGGAGGAGGAGGAGCAGGAGCAGGAGCAGGAACAGGAGCAGGAGCGGAGCAGGAGGAGGAGGAGGAGGAGGAGGCGGAGGAGGAGGAGGAGGAGGAGGAGGAGGAGGAGGAGGAGGAGGAGGAAGGAGGGGGGGAGGAGGGAGGAGGGAGGGAGGGAGGGAAGGGAGGAGGGAGGGAGGGAGGGAGGGAGGGAGGGAGGGAGGGAGGGAGGGAGGGAGGGAGGGAGAGGAGGGAGGGAGGGAGGGAGGGAGGGACGGGGAGGGAGGAGGGAGGGAGGGAGCGGAGGGAGGGAGGGAGGGAGGGAGGGAGGGAGGGAGGGAGGGAGGGAGGAGGGAGGGGGAGGAGGGAGGAGGGAGGGAGGGAGGGAGGAGGAGGAGGAGGAGGAGGAGAGGAGGAGGAGGGAGGAGGAGGAGGAGGAGGAGGAGGAGGAGGAGGAGGAGGAGGAGGAGGATGGAGGGAGGAGGAGGAGGAGGAGGAGGAGGAGGAGGAGGAGGAGGAGGAGGAGGAGGAGGAGGAGGAGGAGGAGGGAGGGGGAGGAGGAGGAGGAGGAGGAGGGGGGCTGCTGGTCGGGCGGCGAGGGCGTCTGAAGGCCCCTCGGGCTCCACTGGGGCCATCCCCAGCCCCCCCCCCCAGGGGGGCTGCCAATCGGCAATTCGAACAGATACATAACAAGTGGCGGGCTGCTTTTCAATCCCAGGACTTTCTGTGAGGTTCGAGGACGACGCTGGGGTGTTGTGATGTATATTTCTATTCCTCAATGTCCCGGGGAAACAGCGAAACATGTACACACAAGGGTCCCGTATGCACCAGGATCCGCTCTCCAGTGGGCCCAGGATCCAGGGCCCGCCTCCACCCCAGGTCGCGAGAAAATCGCGAGGGGAGGTTTTGCGCTACTTCCGGCTTCCGGGGGCCTTCGCCAGGCTTCGGGAGCGTCAAGACATGGCTCAGGATGAGAAGCCAGCCCCTGGGGAATGGGTCGGAGCTTAAGAGACGGGGGTCAATACAAACGGGGGTCAGCCAGGGCACCGGATCCTGCAGGATCCTGCGAAGACCCTCTCTGGCTGACCCGGGTTAGCGAGCCGCTCGTGGCCGCGAGGCGGCCGCGCATATTGGCTGACCCGGGTTGACGAAGACCTGCGTTGCAGTTTTTTCCCTACCTAGGCTCTGCCTAGAAGGGTTCTTACTCGCTTAGCTGAAAGGGCCGGGCAGTGTAACCCGCCCCGGGCGGTTCCCCGCGGTTCCCCCGGCCCCCTGGGAGCGATTCACCCGGTCCCCTGGGAGCTTTAGCTTTAGCTTAGCTTTAGCTTAGTTTTAGCTTAGCTTTAGCTTAGCTTTAGCTTAGCTTCAGCTTAGCTGTAGCTTAGCTGTAGCTTAGCTGTAGCTTAGCTTTAGCTTAGCTTTAGCTTAGCTTTATCTTAGCTTTAGCTTTAGCTTGGCTTTAGCTTAGCTTCAGCTTAGCTTCAGCTTAGCTGTAGCTTAGCTGTAGCTTAGCTGTAGCTTAGCTGTAGCTTAGCTGTAGTTTAGCTGTAGCCTAGCTTTAGCTTAGCTTTAGCTTAGTTTTAGCTTAGCTTTAGCTTAGCGTTAGCTTAGCTTTTCCGTTACTACTAATGCTGCTTTCCTAGGTAGGTAGGGTCGCACTGGGATCATTTTCTTGCATTGCAGTTTTTTGGTTTCCTGCTGACCCCGGTCTGGATTGACCCGGGTCAGAAGATCCCCGAACAGGGTCGCACGACAGGGCCCAGTTCCGATCCAGTCCAGCCGCTCGATAGCCTATGTTTGCGTTGGATCAATAGCTATCGACAGATGAGCGTATGACTTCTAAAGATGGCCCTTTGCCTACATTATCTTCCAAACAACTGACTTTAAATCATCACTCACATTAAATAATACACCTATGTTCAAGTATTTAATCGCTTCGCTCATTCCGCCGGCCATTTGGGGCCTCTTGGGGCCGTCTTAGCCTCTTGGGGGCTTCTTGGGAGCGTCTTGAGGCTCCTCGGCGGCGTCTTGGGCTCCCCTGGGGCCTCTTGGGGGGCTCTTGGGGGCCCCTTTGGGCGGGAGAGGGGGTAGTCGATTGCAGCCACCCCCTCGGAGGCCACGATCCTCGTAATGGGTGGCGAAAAATAGCCTCCCCCCTGGGGATCGCCCGGGACCCGGCCAGGGATCAACCGAGGTACGTTTCGTCCGGGGGTCCCCAGGGGCCGCCCCGCGCGCGCGAACTAGAAATGTTGTTAAGTAGTTACCGGAGATCTTAGCACGCCTCTGGCCCGTTGGGCCGGCGAATTTCTACATCAATCCGCAGCCCGTTTTCGGCTACCGACATCGATCTTCCAGCGATCCGAGGCGGCCCGCTCGCTCGCAGCTCGTCGTCGTGGGAATCCCGGCGCGGACGGTCCGATTCGACTCTCGCTCCGTGTGCCGATGCGGTCCGGCTCGATGCGCATCCCGGCTCGATGCTAGCGGGTCTTTCTGCGACCATGGGCGAACCCTACCCTTGCGGGTCCAATCAGCACTGGGGTATCCGGCACCCCCGCTGGGGGGTCAGCCGGCTGCAGACACCCAGTCAGTTCTTCCGAACTCTGGCCTGCAGGGTCGGAGGCTGCACGAAAAATTCGTTGGGCACGGCTGGTTTCGCTAGACTTGAGGCCCTCCAGCCCGACCTGAGGCCCCCCAGACTGACCTGAGGCGCCCCAGCAGCCGTCGAAACCACCCTTCCTGAACCAGACCTTCGTGCCGTTCCCGACAGGGTCAGGTTTCACATGTGGTTGCCCAATTTGGCGGCGAGCCCAATGAGGGTGGCACGAGGGAGGTGGCCTTCTAAGAAGGCGGCGCGCTTCTTAGAAAGCAAGGGGAATCCTCATAAGGGCCTGGAGGCCTCTGGGAAGCCGGGAGGGCTTCTATCCTTCTCAGGAGCTCCCTCGCCTTCGAAGGAGGCCACCCCCCCCCTGCTGCCCCCTTGCCGGCGCCGCCAGCCAATCCCGTCCTCCGAGGGGGTGGCCTTCGTGGAGAGGCCCCCCCTTATCGCCCCCATCCATCGCCCCTTGCCGGCGCCGCCAGCCAATCCCGTCCTCCGCGGGGGTGGCCTTCGTGGAGAGCCCCCCCCCCTCATCGCCCCCATCCATCGCCCCGCCGCCCCCCCCCATGTCGCCACGCCGCCCCTCCTGCGCGCCGCCAGGGTAGGATTAAGTCGGGCCTGTCCCTCTACAGGGGGAATATTAAAAGATAGAAAGTTATCCCAGTGCGACCCTACCTAGGAGTTGGGGCCTCTAGGGAAGCAACATTGGTAGGAGCGGTAAACGCCGTCCTCCTCCTTCTCCTCATCGTCGTAGTTGTAGCAGTAGCGGTAGTAGTAGTAGTGGTGGTAGTAGTAGTAGTAGTAGCAGCAGTAGTAGTAGTAGTAGTAGTAGTAGTAGTAGTATTAGTAGTAGTAGTAGTAGTAGTGGTAGTGGTAGTGGTAGTGGTAGTGGCAGTGGTAGTAGTAGTAGTAGTAGTAGTAGTAGTAGTAGTAGTAGTAGTAGTAGTAGTCGTAGTAGTAGTAGTAGTAGTAGTAGTAGTAGTAGTAGTAGTAGTAGTAGTAGTAGTAGTAGTAGTAGTAGTAGTTGTAGTAGTAGTAGTAGGTAGTAGTAGTAGTAGTAGTAGTAGTAGTAGTAGTAGTAGTAGTAGTAGTAGTAGTAGTAGTAGTAGTAGTAGTAGTAGTAGTAGTAGTAGTAGTGATAGTAGGAATAGTAGTAGTACTAGTAGTAGTAGTAGTAGTAGTAGTAGTAGTAGTAGTAGTAGTAGTAGTATTAGTAGTAGTAGTAGTAGTAGTAGTAGTATTAGGAGGAGGAGGAGGAATAGTATGAGTAGTAGGAGTAGTAGCAGTAGAAATAGCAGTAGTAGTAGTAGTAGTAGTAGTAGTAGTAGTAGTCGTCGTAGCGCCAGAACCGCCGACGCCACGGCGTAAGTGAAGCAGCAGCAGAAGCAGGCAGCAAGTCGCCGAGACAGCAGCAAAAGCAAGCAAGCACGGAGATGAGGGCGGGGCACTGGGGAGTTCTTTACATCTACATCTATGTCTACACTTACATGTACATCGACACTTACATCTACATCTAGACCTACACCTACACCTACCGCTACATCTACATCTACACCTGCATCTACATCTACATCTACATCTACAGCGAGACTCACATCTACATATACATCTACACCTACATATACATCTACACCTACACCTACATCCACATCTACACCTACACCTACATCTACATCTACATATACAAGTTCGCATTGGTTTTGCTTTTGCTGTGCATGCTGCGCTGCGCTATGTTATGCTATGCCGCGCTATGATCTGCTCTGCTCTGCTCTGCTATGCTATGCTATGCTATGCAGCGCAATGCTCTGTTGGGCTAGGCTAGGCTAGGCTAGGCTATGCTATGCTATGCTATGCTGCGCTATGCTAGGCTTCGCTATGCTATGCTATGCTATGCTTTTGCTTTGCCTTTGCTTTTGCCTTCACGTTTGCCTTTGTTTGTGCTTTTGCTTGGCACCCAGGGAGCGCAACTGGGGGAACCGCGCGTTTGCTTTTACCTCCGCTGTTGCTTTTGCTTGGCTCCCAGGGGACTGGGGGAACCGCCCGGGGCGATTTACACTGCCCGGCCCCTTTAAGCAAAGAAAGTAAGAACCCTTCTAGGCAGAGCCTAGGTAGGGAAAACATAGTCTGGGGGCGATTTTGCAAAATTATGTTCGAGCATATTGCGAGCATTTTCGGAGTATGTTTGATTTTTCGCCCAAAATCCGCCTGTAGGGGGACACGCCCGATCTAAGGGTAGGAGGGGGGGTATGTCAAGCAGTGGCGAGGCGTCCCGGCTGGCCTATAGGCCCACCCAAGAATGTTCTAAGAGCCTCTTGTGGGTTGCACGAGATATTCCCAGAACATGTTTGGTTGAGCCTGTCTTATTTTAGCACATCGGGCTTATGTTCTAAGAGCATCGTTTTTTCTTAGGACATGTTTGGGTTCTACGAACATGTCGTGGTAGGCCTATGGGAATACCGGGACTGTCGGCCCCTGCTCAAGGATGGCGGCACCGTCTCATCTCTGCTCGCGCGCGCACGTGCCGCGGCGAGGGGAAGCGGTTTCGGCTTCTGCTGCAGTGGACGTCGGCCACGCGCACGAGGGGGTGGAGGGAGGGGGAAAGGCTTCTCGGAAGGAGGCTGGTTCGTAGAAGGCGCGGGCCTTACATCTATAGCTATAGAGAAGACCAGCGCCTTCTAAGAAACAGCCTCCTTCTAAGAAGCCTCCCCCCTTCCTCCACCTCGTGTGCGCGCCGCCAAAGTGGACAGGGCGGCATGGTTTTGCAATTTTGGCCACTCGTTCGGCAGCAAATCATGGGAGCCGCGTGTCCCCTGGTAGTTCCGTCTTTCGAGTGCGCTGGCGTCGGCCAACATCTGGCTATCAATGACTCAGCGCCGACTTCGCGTCGACCTAGCGTCGACTCAGCGTCGGCTTAACGTACCTGTAGTCCGGGGGGGGCGCGCATGTTATTCGTCGATGCACGCGTGGATCCACGCACACGGGATTCGGCGCGCGGGTGTCTGCGCGCGCGGGACTGCGCGTGGCTCCCAGGGGATAGCGAATTGACGGGGTCCTGTAGCTTCGGAGAGGATTTGTAGCACCTAACGGGGGTACCTGCAGTAGTCCGGGGGAAGGGTACCTGTAGTCCGGGGAGGGGTACCTGTAGTCCGGGGGGAGGTATCTGTCTGTAGTCCGGGGGGGGGTACCTGTAGTCCGGGGGGGTGTACGGAAGGGGTACCTGTAGTCTGGGGGGTACCAGTAGTCTGGAGACCCAGAACTATTGAGGGACACAGAGTACGCGTAGTCGAATCGCAAGCGGCGCGTCGAACTGCCAGGCAGTCGATCCACCATCCGAAATCCAGAGGAAGCATCGGAACAGAAGACAATTCGCAACAAGGGCGTCATCGTGCGATCACAGGACTGCAGACTGTTTTAGAGAGATCGCCACGTGCTACGCCGGTTCGATGTGTGATGGTGGCAGTGCCGTGGCACCCCTCCTCATGCCGTGGTCCTTGGCGACCCCCAGCGTCGCAGAAAGCATGGCACACATTACAACGAGTCAGAGCATGGAAGTTTACATCACTCCATCGTGTGGTTCGAGGAAGAGGAGGAGGAGGAGGAGGAGGAGGAGGAGGAGGAGGAGGAGGAGGAGGAGGAGGAGGAGGAGCAGCAGGAGCAGGAGCAGGAGCAGGAGCAGGAGCAGGAGCAGGAGCAGGAGCAGGAGCAGCAGGAGAGGAGCAGGAGGAGCAAGAGGAAGAGGAAGATGAGGAGGAGGAGGAGGAGGAGGAGGAGGAGGAGGAGGAGGAGGAGGTTAGCAGCACTTGTGGCCAGAGCCAACGGGGCCGAGTCAGGAACTCACACTGTGGAATGGTACGGGCGTGTGGCCCTCAGACAGTGCTTTGTAAACTCCAAGATGGAGGGTTATCACTACTCCCAGAGCGTTACGCTCTGCGGTCTGGTCTCTGCTTTGCATTCTGTACTTTTAACTATCCGCTCGATTCTCGACCCTCTCTAGTTCCCAACCATCCTATAGTGTTGGCTCCTCGTTTTGAAGAAACAGCGCCCCGCGTCCCACCTCCTCCTCTCCTCCTCCTCCTCCTCCTCCGCCTCCTCCTCCTCCTCCGCCTCTGTGCCTCTGCCCTCTGCGGGTCAACCATTTCGGCACACCCCTCACACGCTTCGTGGCCCCATGGGGAGCTCCACCGAGGGCCCCAGTGGCAAAGTTCGCACGCGGTTCCACCCCCCATTGTGGCACACCCCTCACACGCTTCGTGGCCCCATGGGGAGCTCCACCGAAGGCCCCAGTGGCAAAGTTCGCACGCGGCTCCACCCCCCAGTTTGGCACACCCCCTCGCACGTTTCGGCGGCGGCAGCGCCAGCATCCCTGGCGGGCAGCGGGGGACGCCGCAGCAGGGACGGCGCCAGCCGCGAAGGCCCTTTGTGGCGAGGGGCCCGAGCAGCGAGCCGGGCGGCGGCGCCGCAGCACAGGCACGGCCGGCAGCGGCGCGCCGTGGGCGCCGCCGCCGCGCCGCGCGGGGTTCCATCTGGCCACAGCCGTACGTCGGGCCTGCCCCTCTACAGGTGGAATATTCAAGAATAGCACTGAATTGGTCCAGGGACGATGTTTCAATTATTTTCCGGTTCGTTTTGGAGTAGGATTTGGCTTTTTTTGCATTTCTCCTCCAAGATCCGCCTGTAGGGGGACACGCCCGACCGAACCCCAGCTCCCGGTGGCGGCGGACCCAGGTCGCGACGACCAACCTCGAGCCAGAGCGGTTTGAGCCAGACTTGAGCCAGAGGGGCCACGGACGCACACGCACAAAGACACGCACACACGCACGCGCACACAAAGACGCACACTCTCACACATGCACACACCATCACCGAAGTCCCCAGTGGCAAAGTTCGCATGCGGTTCCACCCCCATTTTGGCGCACCATTCACACGGTTCGTGGCCCCATACGGAGCTCCACCGAAGGCTCCAGTGGCAAAGTTTGCATGCGGTTCCATCCTCATTTTGGCACACTTTCACCCGCTTCGTGGCCCCATCGGAAGCTCCACCGAAGGCCCCAGTGGCAAAGTTCGCAGGCGGTTCCACCCCCATTGTGGCACACCCCTCACACGGTTCGTGGCCCCATCGGGAGCTCCACCGAAGGCGATACTCACAATTGCGGCACCCACAACTGCATATGGTTGAGTCCTTCGCCAGGCTAATTTTCTGGGCGTTTGGTTCCAACAGTCCTGTGTGCTGGGTCCCAGTTTTGAATCCGCAGCGCCGTGCTCCACCTCCTTCTCTCTTCCTCCTCCTCCTCATCTCCCCCCTCTTTCTTTCCTTTTGCCTTTTCCTTTTACGCGGTGCACAGCGTCACTCCGCCCACGTCGGCGCACCCCTCATTTCGCCCACCACTCACACATGTCGTGGTCCCATAAGGAGCTCCACCGAAGGCGCCAGTGGCTGCGAGCGCATGGTGATCCGCCCTATTTCGGCACACCCTCACACCTGTCTTGGCACCATGGGGAGGTAGCTCAACCGAAGGCCGCAGTGGCTGCGTCCGCATGGTGACCCACCACATTTCGGCGCACCCCTCACGAGCTTCGTGGCCCCATGGGAAGCTCCACAGAGGGCCCCCAGCGACTGCGTCCGCATCGTGCCCCGCCCCATTTCGGTACACCTCTCACGCGTTTCGTGGTCCCATAGGGAGCTCCATCCAATGCCCCAGTGGAGTCGCCCACATACGTACGTTCCGCACATTTCGGCGCACCCCTCACACGCTCCGTGCCCCATAGGGAGTTCCACCGAAGGCACCAGTGGCGACGTTCGCATGCGTCCGCGTCGCACATGTCGGCACACGCCTCACACGCTTCGTGGCCCCACAGGGCGCCACACTCGATGCCCTCGTGGCGACGTTCGCAAGCGTCCGCGCCGCATATGCCGGTGCACCCCTCACACGTGTCGCGGGCCCACAGGGAGTTCCACCAGAGGCCCCAGTGACAACGTTCGCATGCGTCCGCGCCGCAAATTTCGGCGCACTTCTCACGCGTTTCGTGGCCCCCATCCGTCGTTTCGCATGCCTCGCGATATCCGTAGCTGCATATGCTTGGGTATTTCGCCTGGCTAGTTTTATGCAGCCCACCACTATTTCTTAACCATCTTGTGGTGCCCTCGTTTTGAATTCGCATCGCGCCGCGCCCCCTTCCTCCTCTTCTCCTCTCCACTTCTCTCCTCTCCTCCTCTCTCCTCCCCCTGCTCCCACCTCCCATCCTTGCCTCTGCCCGCCACATGCTCACGTCGGCATACCCCTCACACATTTCGAGGCTCCATAGGGTGCTCCATCGAAGGCCCAATGGGCTCGTTCGCATGACAGCACCGCACCCCCTCCTTGGACACCCCTCAAGCATGTCGTGGCCTCATATGGAGCTCGACGGGAGGCCCCAGTGGGTGCGTCCGCATGGCGGCACCGCATCCATTTCGGCATATTCTTCTCACATTTCGTGCTCCTCATATGGAGCTCCACCGAGGGCTTCAGTGGCCGCGTTCGCATGTCGGCACCCCACGGGTTTTGGTTTACCCCTCACACGTTTCGAGCCTCAGAGTGAGCTACACCGAAGGTCTCAGTGGTGGCATTCGCATGGTGACATTGCGCCCGCTTTGGGCACACCGCTCAGACGTTTCGTGGCCAACTCTATTGGGTGCCCCAGTGGTTGCGTTCGCAAGGCGGCACCGCACCTGTTTCAGCATACCTCTCAGGCGGTTCGTGGCCCCATATGGAGCTCAACCGAGGGTTCCAGTAGCTGCTCTCGCATGGCAGCACCGCGCCCATCTCGGCACACCCCTCTCACGTTTCGTGGCCCCAGAGGTAGCTTCGCCGAAGGCCTCAGTGGGATTCGTTCGCGTGGCGGCACTCGCACCTACGTCTAGCAGCACACTCCTTAAACATTGTCGTGGCCGTCTGGGGAGCTCCACCGGTGGCTCCAGTGGGTCCGTTCGCTCCGTACACTCAGGGCTTCTCACTTCAAGGCGGCAAAAGGGCACACAGCGTGCCCCAGCAGGGCCCACAAGCGGAGCCAGACACCTCATCATTCCTCGTCGCCCAGGTGAGCGCCCCATTGGGGGGGGCACACAGGTGCAGATCCCGCAACTCTCCAGACCTCTCAGGAGGTGCGTTCTGACTAGAATTTTGCAGCGAATCCAGCCGTGGCAGCGCGGCATCGGCAGCGGTATTGGTATCGGTGCTTCCTCCGATCCATGGCTCGAGGGACCGATCGCCCAAGTTGGGCGCCTCATCGCCCAACTGGGCGCCCCCCCTCCGCCCCCCACAGACGCCGAGGCGCCCGAACCAGCTTCGGCACGCCCCGCGACGCGGCGGTCGAGCTGCTGCGCGCGGTGGCGAGTGCTCAGCGCCGCGCGCTCAGCGACACGTTGTCGACGTCGTTGTCGTTGTCGTCGTCGTCGTCGTCGCCGTCCTCGTCGTCGTCGTCGTCGGCGTCGTCGTCGTCGTGGTGCTCGTCGACGTTGGTCGTCGTCGTCGTTATGTGCGTCGACATCGTTGACATTGTTTGGCATCTTCCAGCCGATCACCATTCCTGGCCTTGGCCACACTGGCCGATGTACCTCCCCATGCGGGGATATATGATTCAGTGTCCCCCCAATGCATATGGGATCGAGACCCACCCCCCTGGATGGTGGATGGTGCTGGTGCACCCCCTCATTCACCCCGTGGCTGTGGGGTTGCCCGTCGTCGTCGTCGTCGTCGTCGTCGTCGTCGTCCGGCGTCCGTCGTCCGTCGTCCATCGTCAGTCGTCCGTCGTCCGTCGTCCGTCGGCGCCGTCTGCGTCGGCGTCGTCGCCGAGCTCCCTATGGGGCCACGAATCGTGTGAGGGGTGCTCCGAAATAGGTGGCGGGCACGCATGTGGCCACCCCCACTGGGGCCTTCGGTGGAGCTGCCCAGGGAGCAACGAAACGTGTGAGGGTGTCCCGAAATGAGCGGCTGGGACGCATGCGGGCGGCGCCACTAAGACTTTCAGTGGAAACCCTTTTATGGGGTCACGAAGTGTGCCAGGAATGCGCCGAAGTAAGAGGCGCCATGTGGCCTTTCAGTGGGACTTCCAAATGGGGCCACGAAACATGTGAGGGGTGTGATGGCATGAATGTATGGGGCGCCTGCTAGCGGGGCCACTGGGGCCCTCGGTGGGCCTCCCTAGGGGGACACGAAACGTGCGAGGTGTGTGCCGACATGAGCGGCTGGGACGCATGCGGGCGGCGCCATTGGGGCCGTCGGTGGATACTACGGGGCCACGGACAATTTGAGAAGTTACCGCCATGATCGGTTGGGACGCATGCGGGCGGCGCCATTGGGGCTTTCGGTGGAGCTCCCGATGGGGCCACGGAGCGTGTGATGGGTGTGCCAAAATGAGCGGCTGAGGCGCATGCATGCGGCGCCATGTGGCCTTCGGTGGAGTTCCCTAGGGTGCGCGAAACGTGTGAGGGGTGTGCCGAAATCAATGCCTGGGACGCATGCGGGCTGCACCGTTGGGGCCTTCGGAGGAGCTCCGGACGGGGCCACGAAACATGTGAGGGGTGTGCCGAAATGTGAGGCTGCAGCGCATGCGGGCGCTGCCACTTTGGCATTCGGTGGAGCTTCCTATGGGGCCGTGGTCCTCGTGAGGGGTGCGCCCACATTGTGGACATGCGGAGGGCAGATGCGGGGATGGGAGGAGGGAGGGGGAGAAGGAGGATAAGGGGGAGGAGGGGGAAGGAGGATAGGAGAGTAGATGAGAGGAGACGCGGAGCGCTGTCATTTCAAAACGAGGACCCTACACCACATGATGGTTGGGGAAGCAGAACAACCACACACACGCACACAGCTTCTAAACACACTGCGTAGAAACCAGTGCGTAGAACACACTGCGTAGAAATCACTGCGGCTGGGATTTGTCAGCACCGCCCATGGCACTCTGCCACAATGTCACGCCTCCAAGAGCGATACGTTACAGGCGCCTGCCCAACAACAAAAACACAGCATCGCAACGTGGAACTCACTGCGTGGAACACGCCGCGTAGCCTACACTGCGTAGAACACGCAGCGTTTGGGCTTTACCAACACCTCCCATCACACGTTACCGCAAGAACACGCCTGCAGTAACGATGCCTTAAAGGCGCCCGCTAAACAAAACAGCGTAATCCGCGCATAAGAACCACAAGTGCGCGCAGACAGTTTTTGTGTGTTGGCAGGCGCTTTATACTTGCCCTTTGTAGAGGCACCATTTTGTCTGCAGCAAGTGTCCTGTCCGTTGTGTTGCTCCGCTGGTTGCCCGAGGATTCTCAGCTCCCAAAGGAAACGTTTGCAAAAGGACAACCAATTTGCGCGACGGAGTCTGAAGTGCGCATCGAAATACCCCGAAGCTACCTGCGGGGTGCTTTGCGGTCCCTCGGCAGACGCCTTTCATCCTGGAGCTGAGAGCGCTCCGCCAAACAGTGGTGCAATCGCTATCACAAGATATTTTCACAGACGAAACACCACGTAAACAACAACAGCGTACAACAAAACATCCACAAAGTGCCGTATGGCATCGCAACATCAAGCCGACTAATAACATAGCGTGGCATATTGTTAACATAAGACATAGCGAAGACTACACCGTGTCGAAAACACCACGTGGAAAGCATGTCGTAGAAAACATTTCGCAGTTTAATGCAATTCGCCGTGAAGAGCAACTCTCATCTTGTGGCTGCGGTATGCTGAGTGGGCTGGTCGGGACGTATGCTTGTAAAACCTAGCGACCCACGTCTCTCGGGTGGGGAACCAGTCTGATGTGTTAGGTCATGTCCTGCTCGGGTATGTCACGTGTTGCTATGGCTTGCTGTCGCTTCCTGTTTCGTCATGCTATGCTAGGTTATGTTAAGTCATGCTATGTTGTGTTATTCGCTATTATGTTCAGTTCTGTCATGCTCGTCGAAGGCGCGGGTGGCGTGATATTCAGAGGACTCTCGGTGGTCTTGGGGATCTGGCGGCCGTGATATGCAGGGTGGGCTGGTCGGGAGGTCTGTTCTTAAAGCCTTCTGGCTTTATTTTGCCGGGTGGGGCACAAGTCTCATGTTCTCTGTCATGTTTGTTCTGGTATGTCATGTGCTGCCACGCCATGTTCTCTTCTGTCATGCTTCTTTAGTTTCTCATGTTGTGCTCGGTCATGTGTTGTCACGGTCGTTAATGTTATATTCTATTTTGTTTAGTTCTGGCATGCTCGTCGATGGCGCGGATCGCGGGGCACTCCGGTGACATTCGGTGGACCTGGGGATGTGGTGGCCGCGGCATGCAGTCTGGGCCGGTCGGGAGGTTCGTTCTTAAAATGCATCTGCCCCTTATTGTCTGTAGGAGAACAAGTGCGATGTGTTATGTCATGTTCTGTTTTTTGGTAATTACGTCACGTATTCTTGAGTCAATTTTTGTATGTGGTGTTCGGTGGTGTTCTGTCATGCTATGTGCTATTATCCGCTGTTCTGTTCAGTTCTGTCATGCTCGTCGAATGCATGGACGGCGTGATACTCAGGGAACACTCGGTGGACTTGGGGATCTGGCGGCCGTGAATTGCAGGGATGGGGAGGCCTGCTATTGAAATCTAAGGACTCCAAACGGTCGGGTGTGGAGCAACCTTAATCTGTCGAGGTTGGAAAAGAAGCATGATGTGTTCTGTCATATTTTCTTCTGTCATGCTGTGTTTTGTCACACCATGTTCTGTTACGTGTCTGCCATACTCTGCACTATCATATATACTCTTGTTTGTTTTGTTCTGTCATGTTCGTTGAAGGCGCGGGTCGCGGGATACTCGGGGGACAACAGGCGGACCCGGAGATCTGGCGGCCGTGATATGCAGGATGGCCCGGTCTGGAGGTCTGTGCTGAAACTCTACCAGCCCCTGCGTGTCGGGCGTGGAACTACAAGAACAAAAACATTGAACATGATGACAATTGCAGGCACGCAGTGGCTGTCCAGTGCTTGCGCTCCAGAACCAAACAAAAAAACGCACGGTTCGTACATGTGGATGTCAAAACCGTTTTAAGTTAAAGCCGAACCACACGAAAGTACAGTACATATGTTTAAAGGGCCGTCTCTGAACACGCTATGTTGTATAGGGTGTTGGCATCCATATGTAAGAACGCATGTGCGTGTTGGCTCACAGCATTTGACAATCACTAAATTCCTATGGTTTCCTTGACTTGCACATGATGTCAGTGTTTTCCCAACCGTCCTGTGGTGTTGGGTCCTTGTTTTGAAGAGAGAGCGCCCCGCGTCCTCACTCCCAGTGCCCCTCCTCCCTCCTCCCATCCTCCTCCTCCCGCTGCCTCCATTTCGGCACACCCTTTACACGTTTTGTGGCCCCATAAGGTGCTCCACCGAAGGCCCCAGTGGGAAAGTTCGCATGCAGTCCCACTCCCATTTCAGCACTCGTTTCGCACGGTTCGTGGCCCCATAGGGAGCCCCACCGCAGGCCCCAGTGCCAATGTTCGGCGCAACCATCACACGTTTCGCGGACCCTTTGGGAGCTCTACCGAAGGCTCCAGTGGAAACGTTCGCATGCAGTTCCATTTCCCATGTCGGCACAGGCCTCACACGCTTCTTGGCCCCATAGGGAGCTCCACCGAATTCCCCGGTGCGAAAGTTCACATGCAGTTCCACTCTTCGGCGGACCCCTCACACGTTTCGTGGCCCCATAGGGAGCCCCACCGAAGGCCTCAGTGGGAAAGTTCGCATGCAGTTCCACCACCCATCTTGTCGCACTCCTCACACGGTTCGTGGCCCCATAGGGAGCCCCGGAACCCCACCTGAGGCCCCAGTGGGAAAGTTCGCATGCAGTTGCACCCCCCATTGCGGCATACCCTTCACGCGCTTCGTGGCCCCATAGGGAGCCCCACCGCAGGCCCCAGTGGGAAAGTTCGCACGCAGTTCCACCTCCCATTTCGGCGCACCCCTCATACGTTTCGTGGCCCCATAGGGAACCCCACCGCAAGCCCCAGTCAAATCGCAAGGCCGCCGCAGAAGGAATGCATGTGTGCGGCCGCCACAACAGGAATAAATCAGTAAGTCGCCACAAGAGGAATCAACATGTGAGGCCGCCACGAGCTACATTTGTGCGTTGGCAACCACATGAGAAATTCAGATGTAAGGCTGCCGCACGAGGAAGCCACTTGCAAACAAAATCAACCGTCTTCGAAGTCGCGGCACAGGGAATATTTGACAAGGCCGCCGCAGCAAGGAAATCAGCTTTCAACCCGCCACAACAGGAGTCCATATGCAGCGCCGACATGACAAACCATATGCTAGTGGGTAACAAAAAGAATGCACATAAAAGGCCGCCACCAAGAAATCGATGTGTAGGCCGCCACGCAAGGAATCAGGCTGCAACCCACCAGAAGGACATCAGTTGGCAAGTCGCCCAACAATGAACCAATACGTGACGCCGCTATCAGCAGGAAATTGTAGGTGGACCACCACAGAAAGAATGCATGCGCGATGTCACGACAACACAACATCGATGTGTAGGTCGCCGCAAACAGACAGAGTGTATTATACCTATACGACCACCCTGCGGCTGATAAGGAGGTTGGGGGGCAGCAATGGGCAAAAATGGTGATTGTTGTTCTGACGATGCCTGTGGGGCGGAGTCTAGTGAGTAGTGCGATTGTGCACGTGAGCGTGATGTGATGTGGCAATGTTGGCGAAGCGCACTCGACATTGTCGTCAAGCGCTGTCTCCGCGTGCGCTTATCAATCGCGCGAACCTCACCTCAGCGCTGGCCGACGTGGTCGAACGTGCGCGCTGCGGCCGGACCAAATGTTTCTCCTCCAGCGGCCGGTGGCACGCGGTGTCCCGCCGGTGTCCCGCTGGTGTCCCGAAATCCTCCTGTGGCTGGGCCGCCCGCGGCCAAACCAAATGCTTCTCCTCCGGCGGCCAGTGGCGCGCGGTCTCCCGCCGGTGTCCCCATGGTGTCCCGAAATCCTCCTGTGGCTGGGCCGCGACCAAACCAAATGCTTCTCCTCCGGCGGCCAGTGGCGCGCGGTGTCCCGGCGGTGTCCCGCTGGTGTCCCGAAATCCTCCTGTGGCTGGGCCGCGGCCAGACCAAATGATGTTCCTCCCGTCAAACGGTGGCCCGCGGTGTCCCGCTGGTGTCCCACTGGTGTTCCGCCGTGGGTTGCGCATTTCAAAACATCGCCGCTTGCGGCGAGCTATCCAATGCAAGTCTGCATGAAACCGACATGCAGACCGAAAAACACATCGAAATGCAAATCGATTTGCACATCCAAATACAAATCGTAAGGCGCCGTGGGCGACGCGGCGAGTAGGGTTTAGGGTTTAGGGTTTAGGGTTTAGGGTTTAGGGTTTTGGGTTTTGGGTTTTGGGTTTTGGGTTTTGGGTTTAGGGTTTAGGGTTTAGGGTTTAGGGTTTAGGGTTTAGGGTTTAGGGTTTAGTGTTTAGGGTTTAGGGTTTAGGGTCTAACAGGGTTTAGGGTTTAGGGTTTAGGGTTTAGGGTTTAGGGTTCCTCTTGCATCGTTTTGGGGCCCTCTTGGCCCCAACAAGTCACGCGAGAAGATGCGGGGGAGCCCATGGGGCATGCGGGAAGCCCCATGAGATTTAGGGATTCGGGGTCTGGGCCATGTGGTTCAGGGGGTTCGGCAAAATACCTGAGGACACGCCCACTCCGTGCCCAGAGGCACGGTGGCAGATCTCCGACGAAGGAGATTCTTTTGCGTTCACCGACAATGGGGGTCCTTTTTTATACTTAGCGGCAAAAGGAATCTAGCAGTAATTCCCCGCCAAAAGGATTCACTTGCAATCTGCCACAAGGGAAATGCTGTTGCAAATTGCCACCAACATGAATATGTGTCAGAGTCTCCACTGTATATTGAGATGCCACGAAACCACATTGATGGCACACACACACACGCGCACGCGGCTTTTCACAAGGAAGACAAAACATTATCAGAAACGGAAGCGGACAACCGAAGTAACGAGTACAGGCCATAAAAAAGAGGTTCTAACACACGCACACACACGCGCGCGCACACAGACAAGCACACACACAAACTCACGCGCACACGCACGCTGTTTTATCCCCCCCCCTCTCACCTCCCCTCCCCACACATACCTCCTGATTCGTGGGTGCGCGTGGCCTGACATCTGCTGCAAGAGCGGAGAGGGCACAGGGAAGGATCCCAGACGCGCCTCCAGTCACGGTGCTCGTGTCTTGCACGACCGTGAGGAGATGTGGAGCCGTGGCGAGGCGTCCTGGCCTGCCCTCAGGCCCACCAGAGCATGTTCTGAGAACCTCTTTGCGGAGCGTGCGATCTGTTATGGGAACATCGCTGGCCGAGACAGTCCTGCTTGCCGGGAGATGCGGCGAACGGGGAGAGGTGCGGGCGTGGCCCGCGACAGCATGCCACGCACCGAGGTGCGCACCGCTCGCGGATCACGGAGGCGCAGGGGCAGGTGGAGTCCCTGCGGCGGGAGCTGGGCAGCCTGGAGGTGGCAGCCTTTTGCGCCGTGGGCCCCTCCCCGCAGCCACCTCGCCGCAGGAGGTCAGCATCGCTTATCAAATCCCCATCCGCACCCCCTTCGAGGCCCCCACCAAAGTACCACCCCAGTCAGTTGGGGATACCCCCCTCGAAACTCGGAGGGAACGGCCCAGATCCGCATCCAGGGGGGTAAATCGGCCAGTGGGGCCCAGGCCACGCCGCTGGGGATGGGGATCGGTGTCAATGATACTCAGGAGGTGGCTCTCGCCCGGGCCTGCGCGGCCCAGGCCTGCGCGGCCCGGTAGTAGGCTAGCAAGCCATGAGGGCCGCTTGTGCTCTCGTAATTCCGTAGTTCGAGCGCACCAGCGTCGACTAGCGTCTGGTTATCGCTGAGGCAGCGCCTACTTAGCGTCGATTAGCGTTGCACATCGTTGAGGATCGTCAGTTCGCAAGGGCCAACACGATGGTATGGGAGGCTCCCATGAGTTGCCGCAGAAAGGCTGCGGTGATCGTGCTGCCCAGCGCCACCAGGGCGCCAGAGGCTTGGGCCACACCCCCTGGCGCCTCCGCCCCTTCGTGCTACCAGTCGGCGGTGAGCCCAGGGCGGAATTGAGACGGGTATCGAGGCTTGAGGTTTTCGGGAGAGGCTCTTGGGCGAGGGCACAGGCATCTTCCAAGACTGGAGACCCTGGAGTCTTCTGTCGGTATCCCTCAAAAGGGGTGTGCGCCCCTGGAGGGGGTGAGTTCGATCGGCTTGTGCACCGAACCGCCCCAAACAGAAGCCCCCCCCGCCGCCGGCAGCTCCCGATAGTTGCCGATAGGTGGGGCATGCAGATCGAATTCATGCCCCCCTCGGGGCCACCCCATTTCGGTCGATCCCAATCCTTCGAAGGTGTGCCTCTTCTCACTTCCCCCCTGGACTCGCCGTCGAACCAGGTGGTTGGAGCTACTACTACGAATGCACCTCGGCGGGGCCGTCCACGGCAAGAAAACAAACGATGCCTCAAAAGGTTTCCTCTTCAGAGCCTGAATCCACGGATTGCGCATCCGACGGCGGAGAAATCCCCTCCTTGCGCCGGCGCGCCCCTAGCGCAGCAACCCAGCCAAACGAGGTGGTTGGAGAGGGAGGTGAGGCAGCAGAAGAGGTGAGGGATGGCGGTGGTCTCTGCTGCTGCTGCTGCTGCTGCTGCTGCTCAGCTCTACCACCTGCGGCGGGCCGCGGGCGTACGGCGAGGGACGCTGCGAGCATCGTCATAGCGTCGGTCGGTCGGTCAGAGTACGCAGTCCGTGGTCCCAGGAAGTATCTCGGAGGCCTAACGGCTAACACCAACACAAATATGTCGCCGCGCCATTTGTTCCGATGCGCGGCCTGGCGTCTTGGGGAGGGCGCCGCGGGCACCAGGGCAAACGCCACCTCGAGCGCGGTGGTCTCACCGTGGGGTGTGCCGCGTGGCGGCCTCGTCTACCTGGGGCGCGGGGCGCAGGGCTTGTAAGGGGTTGCCGTGGCGCCGGCGTCGTTAATTTGCATGCGTCGAGAAGAATCGGCGCGGCGACGTATTGGCGGTGTGCCTCCATCGAGGGAAGATGATCCCGGTTTCGGTGGTGGTGGTGGTCAAGTTCGGGTTTCTTAGACGGCCAGAATGTGACCACCGACGTCAAACTTTGGGGCTATCTGTCTTTGGTGGAGGCAACGCCATGCTCAGCTGTTGGTGCCCATTTCCAAACATCCACGCATCAACGATGCTGCAATGCACCCTCCCGTCGCGCAAGTCGACTCATTCATTCCCTTCCACTACGGGGAATGCCCTATTGGAAAGACGACCAGCTCTTGGGCTTGCAATTCAGGCGAGAGGGCTTATTTAATCGCTTCGCTCATTCCGCCGGCCCGTACTGTGCCATCGCAGGCGTTTGCTTGCGCGTTCGTGGCCTCTTGGAGCCTCGGTGGGGCCGTTTGGGGCCTCTTGGCGCCTCTTTTTAGGCCTCTTGGAGAACTCGGGAGGCCTCCAGGGGGCCTCCTGAGCTCTCGTGACGGTCTCTTGGGGGGCTTTCGGCGGGCTCTTGGCGGTATTTGTTGGTCCTCTTGGGGCCTGGGGCCTGACGTTGTTGGTCCTCTTGGGGCCTCACGGGAGCTTATTGGGGCGTCTTGGGGGTGTCTTGGAGAGTCTCTTGGGGCCTCTTTCGGGGTCCTGGGCGCCTTCTGGGGCGGAGGGCTCGATTTTTCAGTTCTCGGTTCCCTTCTTGAGCCCCTCTTGGGCCCGTCTTGGGGCCTCTTGGTCCGCCTTGGGCAGCACTTGGGCCGTCTGGGGGGCGCTCTTGGGCCGCTCCGGGGCCGTTTTGGGAGCCTCGTGGGCCGTCTTGGAGCAGTCTTGAAGGCCTCTTGGGCCCTCTTGGAGCGTCCGGAAGCGAAAAGGCCAGAACGCAAAAAAACATCGAAATGTAAGTGATGCACGAGAATGATTGCTAATGTCTGTCGCCTTCTCGCTCAAGGCACGTCTTTCGGGGAGTCATTCTCTGAATGGCCACAGCCCTCTTCGGGGCGGGGGCTCATTGGGTCGCGGCGATCGGCGGCCAGGCGCTAGGCACCTGGCTCGGCAGCAGCAGCAGCGGGTGCGACTGCAGCTGCCGCTTCGACGCCTCGCCCGACGAGGCCCTCATCGGGCTGCTGAAAGGACAGCTCGACAGGTGCGGTCCAGAGCACCTGCACGGGCAGCCGACGTTCACTCCAGCCTGCCCCGAGCCAGGGTACACCCGGCTGGAGCTAGGCCTCTCGCTCGTGCTCGGCCTGGTCCTGGGCGCTGTGCTCCGCGAGGTCCTCGGCTGGACGACAAGACGACGCGCTCGGAGAGAGACCCAGTCAGTGGCCCATGGCAGCCTCGCGGACTGCCAAGGCCCTGGAGACCCTGCAGGTGGGTACACGGGTCCTCGCCTACTACGAGCAAGAGGACAATTACTGGCATGAACGGATTTTGGTCGGCAGGATCACTGCGACGAGATGGGTGGTGGTCACACCACACTTTGACATCTACGAGGAAGACTTCGCGGACGCCCTGCAGCTCTGTCCAGTCGGCCCCCTCGGGGGCCTGCCCACGAAGCTCTCGGGCCACATCCTCCGCATGGACATGTACCGCTACAAGCGGAACGAAGCGAGGCTGCTGGCTGAGGGCAAGCAGCTTGCTAGCGAGATCCGCCGGGAGGAGGGCCTCCCCGACGAGCCACTCGGGGCGCTCGCGCCACCGCCTGCACCTGGCGGGGCTCTCGCCGATCGTGCTGACGCTGGCGACGCTTCTCGCTGGGTTGCCTTGGAGGCCCGAGCTGGCTACCGACCAGGCGACGAGCTTCCAGCAGGCACCGTGCCCGTCGCCATTCTTGGAGATCGGGGGATCTGTGAGCTCGCCGATGGCACCAAGCTGGCAGTCGCGAAGGCCGACACCTATGAGGGCAGTCCGACCCCCCGGCAGGAGCGTCAAGCTGCAGGGCAGGATCTTCGGACCCTTCCTGTCAAGTACGACGCCGGCGGCACCAGGGTCAGGGACTTCGCCGAAGCGGTGGACATCATGTCCTCCAACCCGCAGCTGGACTTCCCTGTCCTTGGGCCGCGGACGACCTTGTGGCTGGTGCAGCAGTTCAAGCGGCTGGGCCAGACCCCCCTTCAGCGACACATGTGGTGGAGGCAGACCCAGAACCTCACCGCCGCGGATGCTGGAGTTGATGAACATCAGTTCCTTTCAGAGCTGCTGGAGATGGGCGCCGAAAAGGACCAACTCAATGAGGGCGAGCTCGCGACCTTCGAAGCTGTGTCCCGACGGTGCCAACTTTGGGAGGAGGTCTATGCCAACAGACTTCGGGAGCACGAGGCAGGCGCGGTTCGCAGTGCAGGGGGCTCAGCTTGGCTCGACGAGCGTGAGATCTTCTTGGGACAAGAGCGTGGGCGTGGTGGAGCTTTGGTTTGTCCTGCACTTCAGAGCTGGGTGGCAGCCCGTCTCCAGGAGGAGGCAGCAGTACTCAAAGAACGACGCAAAGGACGTGAATAACATGTTCTTGCTCGAGGTGGTGTGGAGGAGAACAGCACAGCCAGGCCGAAGTCGAAAGCAAAGGCCAAGGGCGGTGCTGACGGGGCTTCCTAGCCCCATCCCTATATCGAAGTGGCTTGGTCGCCCGCCTGCCCCCGAGCGGTCGACGATTCTCAAGGGGAGGTGCTGGTCATACGGCACTATGTTTTGTGACGACGGCGGTGGGGGGCGCCATCGAGACCTACTTCCTATTCCGATCGGTCCGGAGCTGATGTCGATGCTGAGCGGTGGGGCTGCATGGGGCACTTCACTCACAGCACGGAGGAGAGCTGCGACCAGGAGGCGACAGGATCAGTGGCTACTCGACGGCATCACCTCCCTCAACGAGCTGGGGGGGGCAGGGCGCCATGTGCCCGCCCTCTCCCCGCTGACGGCGGCCCAGCGTGCTGCGGTTAGGCGGCTGGCCACGACCTACGGCAAATGGTCGCCGCCCGTTGATCGCCCTAGTCCCCATGAAGCGTGGAGGACGCTGCAGGGTCTCAGGCCTGGCTACTCGGAAGTCGAGGCCGCCGGCTCTCGAACAGTCTACCAGCGGGGAAATATCTCTCTTCCCAAGATCGGCGCGGGCAACTTGGTTCTTACGGAGGTCCTCCCCGCTGATCTGCAGACCAAGCTGGAGACTGGGCGCGGGCTGTTGCGATCCCGAGTGGAGGCAGCAGCGCTAATTCGCGATGCAGGTGCTCCTCGTGCCATGGACCCGAAGCTCGGGCAGCTCGGCTACGACTACGGCCACGCGCTGGGGGAGCTCTACACCTAAGGAGTGATCGAGGCCAGCTCGGAGCCAGTGTTGGAGGAAGCCGGCATGTTTTTTGTGGCTCGCAAGGACAAGCGGTCGCGTCTCATCTGCGACACCAGGACTCCCAACATGCACTTTACCACTCCAGAGCACACGGCGCTCGCGACGGGCGAGGCGTTATCCTCGCCGGAGGCGTCAGGAGTCACTATGATCGGCATGAGTTCTGGAGACGTCGACTGCTGTTTCTATCAATATGCATTGCCGCCCTGGTGCAGGCGCTACTTCAACCTCCCGCTGATCGAGAGTCGCTTCCTGCCTCCAGAGGTTCGGGGCACCTGCGGGCTGACGTTGAAGAGCGGCCAGGTTCGCTTTCGATTCAAGGTGGTGCCCATGGGATGGAGCTGGGCAGTGCACTTTATCCAAGAAGCTCACCTTCACCTCGTCAAGTCAGTTTTGCCATCGCAGCCGCGGTGCTTGGACAAGTGTCCCGGCATCGACTTGAACTCTGAGGATGCCAAGGTCCTGTACATAGACAATTTTGCTGCGCTGTCTCAGTCGTCCGACCGCGCCGCCACCGCCGTCGCCGACATGCAGGCGGCGCTCGCGGCCAAGGGCGTGGTCTCAGAGCTAGACCCCGCCCCAGCCGGGCGCGGCGAGCTGCTGGGATGCGAGCTCGACTTGCAGACGGGCTGCTGGCACGTGCTGGGCCGCCGGCTATGGCGAGTCTACGGTGCCCTCGAGCATGTCCTCTCGGGTCGGGCCAAGGTCTCTGACCAGGAGCTCGAGCGTCTGATTGGCCACCTGGTTTCCATCCTGATGCTGCGCCGGGAGGGGCTGGCCATGCTGCACTCCTCATACGAGTTCGCGCAGGCCTCCTACTCCAAGAGGCAGCCGCCCTGGAAAGGCGTGACCCGTGAGATGGGCTGGGTCAAGGCGCTGCTACCTTGTCTTCGGGCCGACACCCGGCGCCCGTGGAGCGAGGTGGTCACTTGCTTCGACGCGCCCCCCTGGGGCTACGGCATCGTGGAGACCGAGTGGGACCTCGAGGACGCGCAGCGCGTCGGCCGGGTCTCCGAGCGCGCCCGATTCCGAGGCGTGCTCGCTGCCGAGGGCGCCCCCCGCGAGAGGGCGCTGGAGCAGGAGATAGCGCGGGCGCCGGAGCCCGCCCTCCTGCTGGCAGGTCGCTCGGCAGGTTTCCCGGAGGTCGACTACGGCAAGATGCACGCCCGGCCCTGGCGCGTAGTCGGCTGCGGCCGCTGGAAGCGCAAGGAGGCCATCCACGGACTCGAGGGGGCCGCTCTGACTTGGGCCGTCCGCCGGGCAGCTAGAGACGCTCGGGGGCACTGTTCTCGCCGACTTTTTCTTGGCGATAACATGTCCCTCACTCTCGCTGCTGCCAAAGGTCGTGCTGCCAATCATCGTCTTTTGGGAGTCTGTCGGGTCCTTTTTGCAGTGGGGGTCGCAGCAGACCTGAAGGTTCAGGTGAGGTGGCTCCCCTCAGAGTGGAACCCAAGCGACGGTCCGCCCCGACGCTTTCAGCCTCAAGGCCCCAAGAGCGTGCATGGAGGTGGCGACGCTCCGGGCGGCGCCGCCCACGCCGGTGGCCTCGGCGAGCTGCCGCTCCGGCCCTCGCGCGCCGAGCGAGCGCAGGAGCCGTTCGCCTCGCCGCCCGGGCAGCCGCTGCCAGGGCATGCCGAGGCGGGCCGTGGTGCCGGTGCTGGCCGGGCCCGGGAGCAGGCCAGACTTGGCTGGGCGGCGCGCAAGGCTTGGCCTCAGTCACTCGGAGAGCGACTTCGACCTGAGGAGGCGCCAGCTGTGCCCGCGCCAGACCCGCCTTGCGGCTGCCAAGGTCAGGCCTCGCACGCAGGAGCTCTACCTCGGGATGATCCTCGGCTTGGTGCGCTGGCTGAATATGGCCTTCCTCCCGGACTGGCCGCGCCACACGTGGGGCGAGACGCTGGCAGAGTACGCCGAGTCAATCTACGACCGTGGGGGCTCCAAGGCGTCTACTCAGCGGCTGGCCCCGGCGCTGCTCTGGGCGGAGCCCGCCCTCCACAGGGCTGGGATCCGCGAGGTCTTCCCCCTGACGCACCAGACGCTGAGGGGCTGGAACGTCCTGGAGCCGTCCAAATCCAGACCGCCCGTCCCGTCCCTGGTGGTGCGGGCAGTGGCCTGCTGGCTGTGGCGGGCTGGGAAGCCGCTCAGTGGCTTGGCCGTTCTGATCATGTTCGAGACCTACATGCGCCCCTCGGAAGTGCTGGCCCTGCGAGCAAGGCAAGTAGTCCTGCCGCTGCCAAAGGAGGGAGGCGCATCGATCTTCTTGACGTTCGTGGCGCGGGCCTCGGAATACGAGATCCCGACCAAGACCAACGAGCACGACCTCTCAGTTCCACTCGATCTGCCCATTCAGCAGTGGATGGTGGACCCGATCTCCTTTGTGCAAGCCCTTCGTGGGCCAGACGACCTCTTCCTGGGCCTGGGCTACAACCAACTGGCGGAGGACTTCCACAGCGCGACCTCCGCTCTGAGTGTGAGCTTTCAAGGCCACCCTCTACTCCCTCCGGCATGGAGGGGCCAGCCACGACCGGAGCACGGGCGCCAGAGGCTTGGGCGCCGCGCAGCAACGAGGGGGGTGGAAGGCGTTCAAGTCCGTGCTGCGCTACGAGAAGCACGGACGCCTCTCGCTGGAACTTCGCAAGCTCAGCGACCAGCAGCGCGAGGCCCTCCGAGCAGCAGGCGGGGACTACGTGGGCGTCTTTAACAGGTCCTTGGTGCTGCATTTCGGAGCGCCCCCCATCAGACAAGAGTGCGCATCGAAGTCTTCTCGGGATGTGGGGCGCTGAGCAAACATCTGAGGCAGAGAGGTGAGGCTGTTGTTGAATGGGACATCCAGCACGGTGACCATTTCGATTTGTCTCGACCGGGGGTCTGGAGGATCCTCCGGGGATGGCTGACTTCTGGACTGGTCAAACTCGTTTTCCTAGGAACTCCTTGTGGCGGGTACTCGAGGGCCCGTCGGGCCCCCCCGTCCAGCAGCATGCCCTCGGCTCTCCGGAGCCCCGCTTTTCCTCTTGGGATCCCGGGCCTCACTGGTAAAGACCTCGAGAGCCTTCGCGTCTCTAACAAAGTAGGGTGGGTCTCGCAGCGTATTCAGCGCCTCTGCTATAGGTTAAATATTCCGGGCGGCGAGGAGAACCCCTGGCAAAGTTTCCTGCGGCTTCGCTCCGACCGCCGCGCCTTCGCTAAGCTTCCCAATGTCTGTGATAGGGTTGTCGATTACTGTGCCTGTGGTCGCCCCTTTCGTGCTCGCACTCGGATAAGGTTCTGGAAGTGCAGCCCACACCCTGGTCTAGATAAGTTAGTGTGCAAAGGCAGAGGGGTTTGCTCCTTGACCGGTAAGCCTCACCTTGAGTTCTCCGGTTGCTTTTCTGAGGGTGGTTTCCTCACCCGTCCCAAAAACGCCTACCCCCCCGCCTTCTGCGCACTCCTGGCTGACACACTGCACCGAACGTGTATAGCACAGCATTCCACCGAAAGATGGAAACGAATGCGGGGTTAAGCCCCAGCACAATGCTTGAGTGATGGATTCTGTTTCAGGTTGAAGTATGGCAGATCTGTGTCGCACTAGCCAGCCTAGCTTGCCCGTGCTTCGTTCGAATCCTCAAGCAGTCTGATCTATTGGCAAATAAAGCGATCATGTAAGTGATGCACGAGAATGATTGCTAATGTCTGTCGCCTTCTCGCTCAAGGCACTTCTTTCGGCCCACGCCAGCCCAATGCCTCGTTTCAATGGTACCTTGAGCAGATCTGTGTCGCACTAGCCAGCCTAGCTTGCCCGTGCTTCGTTCGAGTTCTCAAGCAGTCTGAGCCACTGGCAAATAAAGCGATCAAAAACAATGAAAATCAACGATTTTGGCAACTTGGGGCCCTCTTCGGAGGCCTCTTGGAAGGCCCTTGGAGCGTCTTGGAGGCCTCTTGGGCTGTCTTGGGGCCATCTGGGGCGTCTTCGGGCGATCTTTGGCCGTCTCGGGCCTCTCTTGGACCGTCTAGAAAACTTCTCGGGGCCCTCTTGGACCGATCTGGAGCCCTCTTGGACTCCGAAACAGAACTCCGGCATCTCTGACCCGACCTTGCCGGGGACTTGCCGGGACCTTGCCGGGGTACTTTTCGCCCGGGGACCCCCAGGAGCCGCCCCGCGCGCGCGAACTAGAAATACTGTTAACCAGGTACCAGAGATCTTAGCACGCCCTGGCCCGCTGGGCCGGCGAATTTCACAATCGGATCCGCCCTCTACCTCTAGCTGTAAGACATGCAAAGTACGCAGGATAAGACAGTACGACGAAGTTTTCAGCGAAGTCTTCTCCCGAGTAGAAATAGCCCTCCATCCGAGTAGCTGCTGCACATGGGGGTAATTAGGGCGTGGTAACACAATTCGAAGAAGCCCCAGCGAGAGCCACATGTTGAAAAAGGAACAACGCTCTGTCCGTGCAAGTGCGGCGCACGGCGCCAGGGCGAGCGCCACAGTTTGGCGACGTACCGCCCTGTATCCGCGCAAGTTCTGGAAGCTGCCCCATTTCGTGCGCGCTGGGCAGCCACGCTTTGAACTGGTTCTGGCACACATTCATCTAATTGGTCGACATCTTTCACGGCGAATGTGTGCGTCGCCAAGATTTGAGCCACGTCTGGAAATCAATCGCCCTCCATCCCTATCTGTGTTACTGCTGCGGATGCCGAGCTTCAGGGTCATTAGTGGTGAGGATGCCTCAGGCGAAATGGCCAGACCGCCCTACCGACGCGTCTTGTAGTCTCCAGGGTCTCTCCTTGGGTTGTCTCGAGGCTTCTGGGCTTGTCTAAGTGCAGATCTCCTTGCCTCGTTTGGCGCACTTCTTGAAGCCCCAAGTACGCAAAGTTCTTCATCAATTAAGAGCTCCCGAAGGCTCACACTGCACACTCTCAGAATTTCGTGGCCGTCGGGGGTCTCAGCCCTGAAGAACGGTACAACCAGTCTGCCTTTCACAACTATGTGTGCTTTGGGGCATGTGCGAATGGCACGGTGCCGCATTTACAAAACTGAGTGGCGAAGGAGCAGCAGCGGTGGCAACAGTGGCTTCTGTACGTGGTGGAGGGGAATGGAAGGATGGGTACTTGGAGGGGAAAGGGAAGGTAAAAGGACGGGATAGGTAGGAATGGTGTATATATTAACCCATTTTAGCCATGACGGATGTCTGCAAGCAATCCGCGTCGCGTTGTTCTGTTTTCTGGGTTACGGTTCATCGCACCAGTTTGTCGATCGCAGAGTGGTTCGTGTCGGGATCAATGTTTGCTTGATGCTTTGACATCTCTCGTCTTGGGGCTAGATGCGCTTTCCAGGCTGGCTAAGGGAAGGGAGCGATCTTTCGCTCCAGAGCGTCCCAGAACACACTCAAAGCGCTCTGGAAAGGCAGCGGCGTCCAATCCATCCTCTGGACCCGCCAGCTTTCAGTGACCTCGAGTTAATCAGTCACATGTTTGTAGTAGTTGTCATTTCTTTACCACGGCTTCCGAGTCAGGTTCCAAAGCGATGACATAGCCCACTTGAGACAGGCAAGCATGACATCGCATTTTCATCGTTCTCGGTTTGTCTGCTTCGTGGTAGACATCAGAACGGCGCAGAGATCGTAGAAGGCTGCGGCCTAGAAGCGACGGCTAACAGTGCCAGACACACGGGACGGGAGCATGCTACCAGGCAGGTGAAAGCAGAGCGCTCGAGAAGTCGCTGGGTTGTGGGAGACGCCGGATATACAGATGGCAGCGGTCTCTCCAGGCGCAGTGGGACGCAGCTCGCGCCCAGGCCGGCAGCCGTGATGGAGTTTGCGCGAGGGCCTCTCTTGCCTCAGCGTTGCTCTGTGGTATGTCCCCCTTCATGATTGTCCTCCGCTTCATCTGCTGGCACTTTTCCCTGCTCTATCCTCAAAGTTGCGTCCGTCACTGCCTGCCCGCTCCTCTTCCATCCGCTATCGCCCCATCGTGTCCTCCATCCATTATTCTTGCTCGTTCCTCCCCATTCCTCCCTCATCCTTCCTCTATCCCTCATCTTTCCTCCCCCCCCGGCTTTCCCCGATCCTTCCTCCCTCATCCTTCATCATGTGTTCTCCTCCCTCATCCTCCCCCCCCCTCATCCTTCCTCATCCTTCCTCCCTCATCCTTCCTCCCCATGGTGTCCTCCCTCCCCTCCTCCCTTATCCTTCCTCCTCCCCCCGTCTTTCCTCTACCAGTCCTCCGTCTCCAAACTATTCCCCCTCCTCCCGCCGTTCCCCTTCCTTTCTTTCCTGCTGCCTACCCTCACGTTCCCTTATCCAGCATGCCGCGGCATCGAAGGCCCGAGGCATCAAATCACTCCTTCCTTCCTCCTCGCGCGCGCGAGCAGGGGGAGGGGAAAGATGGAGGAGGAAGGAGGAGGACGGAGGAGGAGGAGGAGGAGGGAGGAGGCGCCACGAAGGCGAAGACGACCCCTACGCGATTCCGACTTTGTCGACGAGGTCAGTGGCGACTATGACGTCGGCGACGACCGTAGGGCCGGCTCGGGCCGTTTCGGGGGCCTCTTGGGCAGCCTTTGGGCCCTCTTGTGCCGTCCCTGGTCCTCTCTGAGGCCTGCTGGGCCGTCTTGGGGCGACGCTGGGGGCCACGTGAGACGTCTTGGAGCGTCGGAGGCCAGAAGGCGAGAAAGTCAGAATCCTTCAAAATCCTTACTAAGGGACATCAATCGGCGGCGGCGACGACTTGGTCGTCGACGACGACGACGAAGACGACGACGACGGACACTTCTACGTCCCTGACATTCCCCGCTATGATTATTTCAGCCTGCGGCCCCAGAACTGCAAAGCCGTTTCACAGGGCGATCTTTCCTCCCAGATCCATGTTTGATGGTCCCAGGGCCCGATATTGGGCCCAAGGGGACGAAACCGAGCACAAAACGGGCGGATCGAAAGATTCAGATCTTCGGAGATCTGCGAACAACGACGGCGGCGGCGACGATGTCGTCGAGGACTTGGATGACTTGGACGACGACGACGACGACGAGGACGAGGACGACGACGACCTGCAGGCCTCGATGCACTGCTGCGGCCTGCTGCGGCGTTTCGCGCTGGTGCTGCAGGCCAAGGTGGACCGGGAGAGCGCTCTGCGTCGGGAGGCCCACGGGGCGGCGCCGTCGGCCCTGGAGGGGAGGCGGCGAGGGCGTGGGGGGTCGGGGAGGCGGGAGGGAGGAGGAGCGCAAAGGACCGAGGGAGGAGCGAGGCTCGGGGAGGAGGAAGAAGGAGGAGGAGCGAGGCTCGAGGAGCGGGGAGGCAGGAAGGGGAGGAGACGGAAGGAGGGGGGAGCGAGGCCCAAGAAGGAGGGAGGAGGAGGACGATCATGATGATGATTAGGAGAGGGAGGAGGAGGAGGAGGAGGAGGAGGAGGAGGAGGAGGAGGAGGAGGAGGGGGATCAGGGCACGGGCGAGGTTTGAGGAGGAGGAGGAGGAGTACTTTGCTTCTTCGGTTTTCGGCGCCCCTTTGGTTTTCGGCGTACTTGTGGTGTTCGCCATATCGTTGGTTTTCGGCCCCTCTTGGATTTTCGGCGCCCCTTGGGCCTTCGCCGTCCCTTTGGTTTTCGGGGCTCCCATGGTTTTCGGCGCTCCTTTGGTTTTCGGCGCTCCTGTGGTTTTCGGCACTCCTTTGGTTTTTGACGCTCCTTGTGTGTTTGTTTGCGCACAACTTGATTTGTTTCCGCGCATCGTTGGTTTTCGGTGCCTTTCGTTTTCGGAGCCTTTTTTGTTTTTGGCGCTCGTTGGTTTTCGGCGCCCCTTCGGTTTTGGGCGCCCTTCGGCGTTCGGCGCGTCTTTGGTTTTTGGTGCTCTTTGGTTTTCGACGCCCTTTTGGTTATCGGCGCCCCTTTGGTTTTCAGCGCTCTTTTGGTTTTCGGCGCATCGTGGGGTTTCGATGTCTTTTTGGTTTTCGCCTCTTTGGTTTTCGGCGCCCCTGTGGTTTTCGGCGCTCCGGCGGTTTTCGGCGTCCTTTGGTTTTCGGCGCCCTTCTTGTTTTCGGCGCCTTGTCCGTCTTCGGAGCTGGTGTTTTCGGCGCCCATTCCGTGTTCGACGAACCTTTGGTTTTTGGCGCCCTCTTGGTTTCTGGCGCCATTCTGGTTGTTCGGCCCCATTTTAGTTTTCGTTGACCTTTTGGTTTTCGGCGCCCCTTTGGTTTTCGACGCCCTTTTGCTTT
>CAUYUJ010019616.1:445300-460300 GCA_963575745.1 Prorocentrum cordatum
GACGAGCAGGAAGAGGAAGAAGCGGAGGAGGAAGCGAGAGAAGGTCTGGTTCCGTGACGGCCGCCTGGCCCAGCGGCCCAGCGCTTGTTAGGCGAATTTCTGGCCACGGGCGACCCCGCTGGCTTCCAGCCCCGACCCAGCTGCGCCTTTCTGGGCTAAAGAACCGGCTTGGCACCGACGAGCACGAGCACAGCGACGAGCTTCTCGTGACGTCGAAAGAGTGCGGCGAGCACGTGGCAGGCTGCTCTCGCATCGCAGTGCATATTCGCAGGGAGAGACATGGACGTGCGAATGTGGAAGAAAGGGGATACTCCAGATTTCGTAATAAAAGGGAGGGGGTCTCAACCCTCCCAGACGAGAAGTTTTAGACCCCCCCCCGTGGGAGAACCCTCCAAAACATCGTCCCCAGACCCCCCCAGGCCCTCCAAGATAGCCTGGAAGAGACCCCCCCCGAAATGAGACCCCCTCCCTTTTATTACGAAATCTGGAATATCTTGGTCATCCTCCTGGTTTCGTTGTGACTTGGCCTGGTACCGGTAAAGGGGGAACTCCGACCAGAGCCTTTCCCGGGGCAGTTACACCAAGAGGCAAGAATACCCCCCCTGGCAGAAAGAAGTGGTCAAATCACTGAATGTCATGGGCAACGAACTGGGCAGGGATATACGTCAGCTCCTTTTGAAGACAACACCCTTCAACCCGACCGCTGCTGAGCAGCACGACCTACTCCAGAGACCGCTCAAACATGAGAACATGCACCAGGAGTTCAGAGACGAAATCAAAGAGGAAATATATGTAATGGCGCACGTATTGGTACTGGCAGGCGTGGCAGGGGGAGAAGATACTTCGTGCACGCTTTCGACGATCTGGCCATGTTCGATTAGTGTTTGGTGCTATTGCAACTGGGACCTAGGAGACCAGGGCAACATACAACAACATGGTGGAGCGAATGGGGCTCATCAGGACCCTGCAGAAACATCATTGTCGTCAGGGGCTTGAGGCAGAAGGGGTAGTTGACACATCTAGAAGGCTGCATCGACCAGCTGGAAGAGCTGAAGGAAGGGGACGACGAATAATGCTACATGGAAGAGGATCAACGAGAAGAGTGGTAGCCCGTTGGCAGTGAAGGTTTTGGCCGCAGGGGTCAGTTCATTTGCAACAGGGCCCTCGCAAACGTCAGCTGGTTGGAACCACAATGCGTTGATCAAATCGCAAGAGGGCCTGGTCAGCATCGCTGTCAGAATTCTGTGGAGCAGCATCCCTCGCAGCTGGCTTAGATGCAGATGGCGCACATGCAGCAGTCGCAGCAGCAGGTGCACCCAATGGACGATGAGACGCAGCATTCGGGAGCGCAGGGGGTTCCTCTGCCTGGGGCTTAAGGAACACCTCGGCTGGGAGTGCAGGGAGTACCACATCAAGGACAACACGGCGCACCACACCAAGGAGTGCAGGGAGCACGTCAGCAGGGAGTGCAGGGAGCACCTCAGCAGGGAACGCCACATCAGGGAGTGCAGGGAGTACCGCATCAAGGAGCGCAGGGAGTACCGAGTTAGGGACTGCAGGGAGCACCACCTCAGGGAGCGCAGGGTGTACCACTACAGGGAGTGCAGCGAGTACCCCAGCAGGGAGCACCAGCAACACCTCAGCAAGGAACGCATGGAACACTCGAGGACTGCCTCTTTCTGCCAGACCGCCACCGCCAGCATGGAATTGCACCGTAGGAAATCCCGCATGGATGAATTCTGACAGGGGGGATGGAACATACATACATTAACCTCGACGGCGCGAGCAGCATCGAGTGGATGAACAGAGCAAGCGTCAAGGGCAAGGTGGGTTTCACATGGCCCAGGACTCACAGGAGAAGCAGGCGGGACCGTTGACGCCCTTGGCGGTGCCCGTTGCGGCTGCAATCGCCGTTCCAGTCAGGGACACATGTAAGTCGTGGATATTCTGTCGCCGGCCTCACCCGATGGACCAAGCGGGCAGTGGACAGGGGGGTCGCGGCAGGGCCCCTGATTCGATTGTGTCAGATTTGATTGTTTCGCAGACATTTCGCAGACACCACGGATTCAAATGCTAGCGCATTTCCTCTCGATGCAGGGGATATAAGAGGAACTGGCCAGGGGGGCGCCAGGGCTGCAGGGCGCGGGCTCGCACCGAGAGCACGGCTCCAAGCCGCCAGCGGAGAATCACCGCAGGGCAGAGGAAGAGCTTTGCAGAAAAGGCCTGACAAAGCATCGTGGGTTTCACTGGGCCACGTGATCATCGACGACGACCATGGGCTGGACTTAACCGCAGACCGATGCCACATCTCATTTTGGGACCTGCGCGACAATGTGAAAGGGTTTGGCCTCGTCGATGACCGCTGTCTTGAACTGGCTTCGTCCACCGGGGGCTCGGCGTTGCCGTCAGCACCAGCGGGCCTCTCGATCTCGCCCCCCCCCCTTTCGCCGCAGCCCGCGCCCGCCGCGCGACGTTTAACAGGAGGCTTCTCGCGCCGCCAAGAATGGGCCAAGCTTGCCCGCGAGGGCGGAGCTGAGTGGGGCGCGCTCAGCCCCCGTGCGCCGCCGCCGCCGGCGGGGCCCCCGCCCCTTCCCGCTTCCGTGCTTTCGGCTGCCCCCGCTGCCCCCCCCCCCCGCGGCCGCCGCCCCCCCCGGCCTGGGGGGGGGGGGGTGGGGGGGGGGGGGGGGGGGCGAGCGAGGCGGAGCTGCCGTCGGGGAATCCACGAGAGATGCCGCCAGACCTGCCCGCGCTCAAGTGGAACAGCTCCAGGGTTGTGTCGTCGACGTTTTTTGGCCGCCCCTCTCATATCATCTCAGACGCGAGGTCTCGCGCGCGAGATGTCGGAGCCCCCGCTTCCGATCGTGCCACCGCCCCCCCCCCCGCCCTTCCGGAGGGTGCTTGTTTTGCGCGGGCCGCGCGCCGGCCGCGGCAGCGGCGGCGGCTTCGGGCCTGGCGCCGCCCCGATGGGCCCATCAGACAGGGCCTCGAAGGGAAAGGGGGTCGAGGCCTTGTCGAGCTAGGTGAACATAGCGAGGGCTTCGCTCAGTTGCGATTCTGGGGCGGCACGGCATTGGGCACCTGCGCCGCGTAAGTACAATCCGCGAGCACGCGTGCAGTGCGCGCTGCTATTCTGTGGGCTATAGTCGCCATTGTGAGTGATGCTGAACTGGCCACTGCAGGAGCGTTGAGTGTCGCGGCGAGGGCGGCTGCTCGTTTGTACGTTGGCGCGATCGCTGCGAGCGACAATGCAAGTGCCAGGGTTGCGCAAGTTACCCAGGACATGCGCAGGCGCGGGAGGCCGGTCAACGCATGGCGCGTGGAAGCTGGCAATGAGCACCCATGGAACGAGTTTGTTGACGGGCTTAAGGGGCGTGCGTGGACGCCGCCCACTCGCCCGCGCCCCCCCGTTGGGCATGGTGCCCTCGCCCTCCACGGCCGCCCCAGGCACTGGAAATGCGTTCTCGGGGCTCACCCCGAAGGCGCATGCAGATCCGCCCCGGGGCGAGAATGGCCTCGTGGCCGAGTTGCCTTCCCGCGCCACCACGACGAATCGCGCTGCCACCGACCCATGGGGCGCCATGGAGGTTCCTCTCGGGGCCCAGGATTTGCTCTGACCCCGTGCTTGGGACATATGCGAAGCCATCTGGTCGCACGCGGATCGCCCTCGCTGGCAGCGCGTGGGCCTGGCGTCGATAGCCTGGCTCTGGCCCGATTGCCAGTTGCATCCAGGCGCATCCACATGCAGGTGGTCATCCTTCCCAAACAACCGAGAGCTCCCATGCCCGCGCTCACGAGAAGTGCCCAATCTGCGCTTCGACCGCCCTCTCGCGCGGCAGCTGGTGACGGCGCCGACCCGTCGCGCGGACCTCGCTGGCCAACCGGCTCGGACGGCGACTCAGAGACAGGCGCGGGCAACGGCGGCATCATGGCGATCGCCAGTTTGCCAGTGCATGGGAAAGCTTGCATTGACTGACATCGACGCGCCGTTGATTGGAGCTCGACGCGCGAGCGGGGGCGACCCCGCCCAGAGAGTAGACAGGACAAGGCGAGAGCTCACCGGCCGTGCCACGACATAGGCAGCATATGGGTTGCTCTCTGTTTACTACGCGGAGCATGTGAGCAACTTGCACACTGGGACAGATTTCTGCGTTGATTTCGGGCTTGGAGCTCCATTGCCAGCAGGGCACCCCGCTGCCGGGCGATTCAGCGAAGAGAGGCAAGGA
This sequence comes from Prorocentrum cordatum, assembly GCA_963575745.1. NCBI lineage: Eukaryota > Dinophyceae > Prorocentrales > Prorocentraceae > Prorocentrum > Prorocentrum cordatum. The sequence continues at coordinate 449,524 of CAUYUJ010019616.1, forward strand.
CAGAAGCAGACGCGCTTCTGGACAAATTCGCTTTGCAGCGCGGTGCACATCGGCAAGCGCAAGAGAGCAACTGCGACATCATCTCGCGGAATTTCCTGGCGCGGGTCCAATTGTCATCCACGTTGCCCCGCGGCGCGCCCGCGGGCACGCGGCGATGCTTCAATGGGGGCCAGACCCCTCGGGGAGCCCTTCGACCATCGCGCCCGTTTTCAACGCCAGGTCGGCCGTGGCCTCGCCCTTCCTCGCCCCGCGGATGCGACCCCCAAGTTGCGCGCGGTGTTGACAGGAATCCCGCGCGGCATGGAGAAGTGGGGCGTCGACCCGGAATGGCCCTGGTATCACTGTTCCGTCTTCGCATGAGTCGCCGACGCGCTCCCCGCCCCCGCCCTTGCGGCGCCCCCGTGACTTGGGCGCGCCGCGGGGGCCGCCCCCTTTTGAAACTGACCAAGAGGCCATGGCGGAACGCGTGGACGGTGGCACTGAAGGACCCCCATCCACATGTCCACTTAGAGGACGACGCCATGTCCGATGAAGAATTGGGCCCCCGCTTAAACAACATCGAGAGCGCGGGCACGCGCGCCGCGACCGCGACTGCTTCGCCATGGCCGGCAGGCAGCTCCTTCGACCCTGCGCTTCTTCATGGTGATGGCGCACCGTCAGCTGGCTATGGTAAAGACACTGTGCTGGTTGGCACGAGTGATTGTTGGCCGTCGAGTCCAGTTTGGTGGGCCATTGACGCGACCTTCCTTGATTCTTGATTTTGCCCATAGTGATGACGTTTCTCTTCTGGTCTCTGGCGAACATGGCCCCATCAAGTCTCCTGCCCAACCTCGGTCTCGTCCACCTGGTGCGCCAGCTCGCACTTCGCAGTCAGTCGTGCATCCTGGGCTACACGGTCACTTAGGTAGAGAGAGCGAGGGGTAGAGAGAGAAAGAGACTTGGCAAGGTGGGCAGCGTGACTATGGACGCACTCGTATTATCTGACTTCTCTGACGCGGATCACTGATCACCTTTGCTTCCTGCTCAGGAGGACGCCTTCAACGTGCTGATGATGATCGTGCTTGCCGACCCCAAACAATGGCTCCTTCCTGGCGGACGTGACGGACATGCACGCGGAATTCCTGGAGCTGGTCGGCATTGCAGGTGGACTCACGTAAATGGCAGATACGATGGACATGTGCGTGGAATTCCTTGGGGCAAACAGAACTGCAAATCAAGCGCGTGAGTCCGCTACTCCTGGCGCAGACGAGGACGGCCCAGTTGTCGCTGTGCCAGCGGCGTTCATATGGGCGAAGCGGATCAGAGTGCGGATGATATGGGCTCTGTGTCCGCCGTCAGTTTTTCTGGCAGCATCGCCGCCGCCGACGCCGACTTCGACGTCGCGGGGGGGCCCCTCTGGCGTCGCGGGCCGCTTCTCATTATCCTCCTCCTTCCCCCCCCCCCCCCCCCCATGTATGGGCACGCGCCATTTATCCGCCTCATTGTCCTTTCCGTCCTTGTCCTCCTCCTCCTCGTCCTCCTGCTGGTCCCTTTCCTGATATCCTTGCCCTTGTCCTTTTGGATCATCCTTTTATGCGCCCCCGTCGGCCTCTTCCTCATCGCCGTCATTTCCCTCGTCTCTTTTGCTGAGTGTAGGCGGGGCGTCGCCCCCGATAATTTTAAGCGGTAGAGGTAGTTTGCCCACGCGCGCGATGTTTGAAGGTGTGAGCTCACGTTTCGGCCCGAGGCCGAGGTCGGTGACGCCCTTTTTGTTTTGCCGGAAATGCTGCCAGCGCGCCGCTTCTAAGCCGATCGGGCTAGGTAGAGCTTGCCCCAGCCTCGGCGTGGGCGGCTGGCGGCGTAATGAAGCTGCCCAGCACGAGAGGCGCCGCTTCCCCCAGCGCAAACACCCCAAGTGCCGCCATAGAGGAGAGATAGAGAGAGAGGGAGATGGCGCTCGCGCGCTGCCCCCTCTCGGCCCAGGTCTACGGGGCTCGCCCCTCCGAACCGTCGCCATTGGTTCGCTTGTCGCTGGCCCATGCTTCAAGCCAAGGTTCAGTTCCGCGCGCAGGCCTCCTTCTCTGCATTTCCCCTCCATCCTGCGCTCGTCTCTATCATCGTCGTCCTGCTCATCTTGTCCCAATCCCAACCTCCCCATCCTCCTCCTCCTCCTCCTCTTCCTCCTCCTCCTCTCTTCCTCCTCCGCGCGATTGGCGGTGATGAGGTTGCGCGCCCCCGGGCGCTGGCGCTGGCGGAGGGGCCGCGGACGTCTGCTGGCTGGCGCAATTTCGTCGAGCAGAACACCCAGGGTGCGCAGGCGCCGATCTACAACAGTCCAGATAAAGCCCCTCGCCAAGTCCGCCTGCTCCACGCGAAGAAGGCGCAGCGAGTCCTGGCTGAGCGGCGCGGCAACCTCGACATCTCATGCCAGAGAACCAAAGGTGTAGTCATGGTCGAGCGGGTGCCCCTCGTGGTGCTTGAGATCGCTGAGGTTGACGACCCCGCGAAGTTCGTCTGGCACGGCCCCACGGTCGAGAGGTGTAACATCGACAAGTCTGTGGTTGTCGAGGCGTTCAAGCGCCTTGCCCACACGGTGGGCACCACTGGCGTTCGGGTGGGGTCTTTGACAGCCGCTGGTGCCCATGGGAGTGGGCGCTTGTGCGACATGGTGGTCGCGCCATGCCGTGGAATGCTCGTGGGCTTGTTTGTCTCGACCATCGGCGGCGCCATCGCAAGTTTCAAAGACTTTTTCCGCACATGAAAGCTCGCGCAGTCCTTCTCATTCAGGAGTCTCACGGCACGGCCGAGATGCTTTGCGCTCTCCTCAATGCTACTCCATTCGGCTATGTGCTCATTCACTCAAGCACTGGTCGCCCTGGCGCTGGCGGCGTTGCCATTCTGATCCCACAACCCTCCCATATGATTGCGCAGTCTGCCCCGGTGGAAGATCAACCAGTCATTGCTTCTGAAGTTCTTGCTGACGGGCGAGTTCAGCTCGTCAGCGTCGTCAATCCCACGGCGCAGTTTGAGATGAAGATTATGAGCGTGCACAACTATGAACTGGACCCTGCCACGCTCCCCCGCATTCGAGAAGGCTGGCAGCAGGCGCTGGCATGGCGTCAAGAGGACCCTCTGAAGAGGACTTGCATTGCGCTGGGGTACTTCAACATCGCTGCGGGTGCCCCTGTTAGCTACCAGCACCCCAAGCCTGGCAATGCGCGTCTCGCGGTGGACACGCACATGGCTCCTCTGGAGACCTTCTGGAGGCCGCTCATGCTTGCAGCTACGGAGGTCTGCGCATATCTACCGACAAGATTTAACCGCCAGCATTGCAGTGCGAACACTCTTGATCGTGTCTTCTTGGGGGTGCCCTCGGGATTCATGCTCGAGATTGACGCTGCGATGGAAGTTCATGTTGACCCAAGCCAAATGTCCGACGCTCGTTTGAGCGATCACGCGTTGGTTTCGCTTTCGTTTTAGAAGCGTGGCGTGGGTCAGCACAGTGAGCTCCGCATTCCTGATTTTATTTTCCAAGTTCCGCGCTATCGCGCGAAGTTATCCGCCCTCGTCTCAGCTGTTGATATCTCACATGTCCCAGCCGTTGCGCGCTGGAACTATATGAAGCAATATATGTGGGAAGCCGTCCGTGAGACCCGCAATGGGCTCCAGGGCCTCCTTTTAGTCTCGCAGGGCCCCAATGCCTTAGAGGCTCGTCTGGTCACCCTAAGAGCCATCGCGAGGGCCATTTGGAGGCGAGATCTTCGGGTCGGGGCTACCCTGCAGGCTACCACCCTTCTTGGGGCTCGCTTCCTCTCTCTCTCTCTCTCTCTCTCTCTCTCTCTCTCTCTCTCTCTCTCTCTCTCTCTCTCTCGGCCACCTCCCTCACCCTCCTTGAACCCGATCAGTTCCGTGCCTTCTTTCGAGGCACCAGCGCTGCCGCGCTTGAACGCCGCCAATCACGAGCTGCCACCTTTGCTCAGCAAGCTGCCGCGTCAGGTGATCGGCTTTCTGCGGACGCTGCGCGTCGCCTCCAGCGTTCGCTACAGCGTAAGGCTCGACTCTGGCGCCCGAAAGGCAGCTCGCTTGTCCTGCAGGGCGTGCGTCCAGAGACGCTTGCACCTGCTCCTCAAGCGGCAGAAGGCCCGGTTTGCCCGCCCACCACCGCTCCACCAGTGGCGCGCTCTGCTGAAATATCAGCGCTGCGCTATCCAGCCACTGGGGGGAGGTGTTCAAGGCCAAAGGTGTGGATCCTGTCAGGCTTCGTTCTTACCTAGATGGCCTCGGGCCCCCAAAGGATGGCCCCGGCTTCGAGGGTCTCCCCGTGCCGTCGCGTGCCAGCCTTGAGAAGGCCATGTCACGCGTTCGGATCTCTGCCCCAGGGCCTGATGGGTCCACTTACCGCGCCTGGGCCGCGATCCCAGAGCAGCTGGATGTCTTGCACGACCTTGCACTCCACCTCTTTCAAGGAGACTATGTGCCGCACGCTCTGAATGATTCTGTGTTCGCCTTCCTTCCGAAGGGATCGTTGCCAGATGATCACTTCGATTGCGTTAGGCAAGCTGGCAAAGCACGCCCGCTGTCTCTACGCAATGCTGAGACCAAAATAATTGCTAGTGCGGCTAATATCGTGCTGCGCCAAGCGTTTGCCCAAAAAAGTGCACCACAATCAGAGAGGATTTGTTATCGGTGGGAATTTCGCTCGGAAAATCACATTTATGGATGCCGCTGCAAGAGCCCCCAGCCTGTCGGAGAGTGCTGAGCAGAAATGGCTTTGCTTTGTGTCGTTTGATATAGCTGCCGCGTTCCCATCGGTAGGGCACCAGTGGCCCTTCGAGATTCTCCGCCGTCACAGAGCCCCCCACTGGGTTCCTCAATCCCCTTCGCTCCCTCTACTTCTGCCCGCGGGGATTTGGGCGGTTCGGAGGCGAATTGCGTTACCTTTTCCACCTGGGCAGCGGCGTCCTCCAGGGATGCCCTCTCTCGGTTTCTGTCTGGGCGCTCATCTTTGATCCGGCGATCCGTCTGCTCTCCCAAGCTGTCGAGCACCCTCCAGAGTGTCAGGCTCCAGGCCAGGTTGGTGGCTGTGCTGATGACGTGGGAGCGGTTCTCCCGCAGCTTTGCATTTTGAAAGCCATGCTACCACATTTTAACGATGTTGCCGAGCTTGCCTTCTTGAGATTGCAACCCGCTAAGTGCTGCATTGTCCCTCTTTGGACCTCGCGCACCCAGCCCCTCATCCAGAGCATCCGAGAGTGGCTTGCCAGCGAACTGCCTGGGTGTCTGGAATTCGATATCCAGGGGTCGGCGGCGCACCTGGGGGCGCAGTTTGGGCTTGAGGGGATCTCGGGCTCCAGTGGCACCAGGCTGAGCAGAAATGGTGGCACCGTACGATTGAAGTGCCATCCTCTCGTGCTGCGCCCGCGCTGTTGCCCTTCCAATATAACGTGTATGCTGTCAGCGCGCTCGGATAGATTGCCAAATTCTTTCTCATGTCTCCCAATGCCATCGCGCGCGAAGGCCTTGCTTTGCACGAGCTTCTCCGTCTCCCCCCCAATTCCTTCGCCTTGCCTGACTTGCTCTCGGCGTCGTGGATTGGCACGTCACCCCGCTCGCCTGTTGAGTTGGGCATAGCCTCAGCCTGGAGAATGGCGTCGCACACGGTCACGGACTGGGCTGGCGCCTACGAGGAGCTCCAGCAGGCAGCCGACGCCGCCTGCGGCACCCCTGCTCTCTCGGCCCCGCGCTGGGCGATGGGAGCGCGGCGCGCGCCGTGCTGGAGGCGCGCGGGAGCCATCGTCCAATTATTTCAATGTCATTCCTTTCTCTCCTCTTCTCCTTCGGTCGTTGTCAGGCGTCGTGGCTCCTCTCTCCGCTCCACCCATCCCTTATCTCTGAGAGCCTGGGAGGCGGCCAAGGCGGGGGGAAGAGCTGAGGCGAGAGCGGCTGCTGCGGACCAACGCAAGCCGAAAATCCAGCGTGTGATCGGTTCGGCGGTGTCGTGTGTTGTGTACCCCGAGCGATTTCACCGAACGCTCAGCCGCCGTCTTGAAGCTTGGGATATCCCCCCCCCCCCGCCCGACCTCGAGGCTCGTTGGTGCCTTCTGCGTGCTGAACTCTCCCGAGTCTGCCCCTCGTGAAGGTGGAAATCCCTGGCAGGTGGCTGGACCACCTCGTCTCGGATGCACGTTTCTCGGCACTCGCGAGATTGCATTTTTGGATGCGGAGGCTCCGACAACATCAGCCACTACTTCCGTTGCCCACGACTGAGGCACCACGTCGCCATGAGCTGGATGCGACTCGTCTTTCCTGTGGAGCCTCTGCTCTGGCTCGGCCTCGGGAGCCCCTCGGATTACGGAACGGATGATTGTGAGCTGAGTCGAACCCAAACGATTGAGGCTACCGCCCTAGCGTTCCACATGTATCACAAAGCCAACTATTCCGTGTTTCCTGAGGCACACCTCACATATACGGAAGCCGAGCGGATTGCTGGGGCTGCGCGTTTGGCGCTTCACGTCTAGTGCGGTTATCGGGAGCCCGCCCTCAGGGTACGTTCGCTCCTCCTCCTCCTCCTCCTCCTCCTCCTCCTCCTCCTCCTCCTCCTCCTCCTCCTCCTCCTCCTCCTCCTCTTCCTCCTCCAGCGCCCGCGTGCTCGGTGCGCTTCGTGATCAGGTTCAAGTTCACGTGGCTCGTGGTCTCTTCGGCGGCCTCCCGCGCGGACTGGCTCCCAGGATCGGTTCTCGGAGTCCCGTGGCCTGGACTGGCCCGTGGTCCATCTCGGTGCCCCGTGGCCCACCCCGGTGCCCATTCCTGTGCCCGCGCTCTCGCCCCAGCGTGGACCACTTCTCTGGATCCCGCAGGCCCCGCCAGTCCAGCAGGCGTGGCAGGTTTCGCAGGCTCCACAAGTGCCGCAAGTCCTACAGGTCGCACAGCTCCCACGGGTCCCACATATCCCGCAGGTGTCGCAGAGGCACCACGGGTCTGACAGGTTCCACATTTCCCACTGGTCCCACAGGTGTCGCAGGTGTCGCAGGCCCCACAGGTCCCGTGATCCCGGTGCCCGCGTATGGGACGATGGTCCGCGCTTGCTGGGCTAACTGGCTAGGGGGGAGGTCGGGGGCACATTGGAGTTGCAGTGCGTGGCCTGCGGGCCAGACATTCTCGGGCCTCGCGGCCTTCTCGTGCCCTTCCTCTTGGCTGTCTGCGTCCACCTCCTCTTGCGTAACCGTGTTGGTTCAAGTCATCTTTGCTGAAGGTTCAAGCTTAAAAAAGGGTTGCGCGGTCAATTCTAGACGCTTCGCGTATCCCCACCAGCCTGCCCAGAAACCATGTCCAGGCGAGTTGAGGTGATCAGGGAAATGCTGGAGCAAAGAGGCGGACGGCCGAACCGTGCGAAGGAGGGAGGGGGAGAAGATGAATAGGATGGAAGAGGAGCGCGATAAGGAAGGAGGAGCGGGAGGAGGAGGAGGAGGAGGAGGGCAAGCAAAAGGGCTTGAGGTCTCTTGGATGCCTCTCGGAGCCTCTTGGGATATCTCTTGGGCGCTTCTTGGAGGCCTCTTGGGACGTCTTGGGGGTCTCTCGGCGATCCCGGGGGGCTCTTGGCCATATTGGGTGCCTCGGGGGGGCCTCTTGGGGCCGCTTGGGGTCCTCTTGGGGGCCTTCTGGGGGCCTCTTGGGGCCATCTTGGAGCCATCTTGGGGCCATCTTGGGGCCCCTTGGGGCCTCCTGGGCGCCTCTTGGGGCCATCTTGGAGGAGATCGATCAAAGAAGGGGAGAGCTTTAATTAGCTTTGCCCCTCGGGAGTCCCAAAAATCACCTCTTGGGCCCCTCTTGGAGCACTCTGGGAGCGCCCTTGGGGCCGTCTTGGGGCTCTCTGGGGCCTCTTGGGGCCCTCCTGGGCCCTCTTGGAGCTGCCTGGAGGCGCCGGATGGCCATCGGAAGCGAAAAGGCGAGAAGGCAATCGTCATTGATATTCCATCGGTTTTTTAAGGAGTTTGGCTTCTTGGCGGCCTCCTGGGGAGGCTCCGTGGCCGCTCGGAGCCGTCTTGAAGCGGTCTTGGGGCCTCTTGGAGAATCTTGGAAGCCATCTTGACGCGCCTTGGGATATCTTGGGCTATCTTGGAGGTCATCTTGGGCTCTCAGACCCTCTTGGAGCGATCTTGGGCGATCTTAGACGCTTCAACGGCCCGCGAAACGCTGCGTCCAGGTCCAGGAGAGCGGGTAAGGGAATGGGATAAACCCCTCCCCGAAGGGGAAGAGGGAGGGGTGGAAGAGGAAGCGCCATAAACCACCTACGCCCAGAGGGCTGGTGGGATTCCACTGCTCTTTGCGATTGCGTGCAGGAGACACTGTTCACATGGTGCAGAGGAACCTGGCTGAGGTGCTGGGATTGCGCACGACCGCTTCGCTTCATTGGGAGCCGCATGCGATGGTTGGGTTGAGCTCCATTTTTCTCTTGGTGCCTGCCGTGGCGTTTGTGTCTGTTGCGCGTTGCATTACTCGCTGCGCGCCCAAACCCTATAGCGCCAGCACCGGATTGCAGTTATGTTTGTACGTCGCTCTTGCACTGCTATTCACTTTCTGTTGTTTAACGTGCTTCCTGGCAGATTATGCCTACATCCGTCGTGGCCACCGCTCTTATTATGGAAAGGTCGATATCCGGCTCGCAACCTTGACTTTCTTCGTGTGCATCTTGGACTTCGGGCTCCGGGCGTCGCCTTTGGAAACAGCCATACTTGTGTGCATTGCCGTGTGCGCCTTCGGCTGCTCGGGCCTCTCCGCCTCTACGGACCAGTGGGTAGTTCGGCACTCGCTCTGGCATGTCGTCGCTGCCGCGGACGGGACCTACGGCGCTCTGCGACTGCCGCCCGAGGGTGCGCTGGTCGGCGCGCACGTGTGGCTGGACGTGCTCACCGTGGGCTGCCTTTATGCATGTGCCACGCTGGCCGTTGTCGTCGCATTTCGATTCGCATTGTCCGAATCGAGCCGCGGGCATCTCTGGGACAGCGGCGCCAAGTATGCGGATTGGCGGCAGGTGTGGCCGCCAGGTGATGCCCTGTGTCCGCTGAGCGCTCCGGTTGAGGGCGCGAGTGAGGCAGTGTAGAGCCGCGACCTTCTGCAGAGCAGGGCGATCGCAACGTGCAAGAATTCAAGCAGCGACGCCTCGATCGCGTGACCTCTGATCATCCGTGGGGGGAGAGACAGGAGGGGCCAGGCTCGCGGCCGTTACGATAGGATCGGCTGTGATTGCCCAGCCAGCGAGGCACTAAAAATAAGGATTCATGTCTTCAGACCAGCAAGCGGTGGCATCCGCAGACAGATTGGGGTTGATCCAGCGGCGTCCGTGCACCATGGTCGACCCAAAGCCACGGGTTGGTCAATCGTGTTTCGCATGCGGTTTGCTTGGGACAGCAAGCCCAGGAGCGACACAAAGATCGAAGGAATGCGGCTCGAATGTACGGCCAAGCCCAGCTCAAAGCAATGCGGCTCTTGGGGCGATAGCTCGGACGTTGCGAAACCTCAGGAGATCGATGCCCTGGGCAGGAGGGGGCCGTTTGTCTTCGCCCGCGATCGTCTTCGCCGCGATCGTTTTCGCCTCAGTCGATTTGGTCGTCTTCGCCCTGTCGTCTTCTTCTTGCCGTATTTGTCCAGTCGTCTTCGCCTGGTCGTCTTCGCCCAGCCGTCACCACCCGCCCTCGATCGTATTCGCCAGGTCGTGTTCACCCAGCCGTTTTCACACGGTCGTCTTCGCCTGCCGTCCGCTTGACTTGCTAAGGTCTGCTCCTGCGACCCGCCCGTTAGGCCGCCCGCCACGCACGCCCGTTTGTGTTCGCGCTTGCTTACAAGCCTGCCTGTCCGCTTTAATGCCCCGCCGGTCCGCCCGATCCCCACCTGAAGAGTCTGTCTCCGCGACCTGCATGTTCGGTGTCCGCCCGCTCGCTTGCACGCAAGCGCGGCCGCTCGCTGGCATGTCTCGCGCGACCCGCACGCTAGGGCTCGCCCGCCAGAGTCGCTCGGACAGGGTCCGTCCGCCCGGTGCGCCCGTTGGGGTCCGCCGCTTGGTCGGCGAAAGTGACCACGGGCAGAGATCACCGCCAGCAAAGAGCCACCAGCGAAGACGACCCAGGCGAAGATGACCGTTGGCGGAGACGACCCTGGCGATGACGACCGGGGCCCATCACCACAACTCAACACAACGTCGTTAGTGCATTAGGGCACCACGTCAACATTGACGCCGAATGGCTACCCCAGCGCAGGAGCAACAGCATCAGGTCGAGGACTTATCCCCGTCGCGAGTCTCAGGGTCACCGCTTGCACGACATGGACACGAAACACGAAGCATAATGTCCGGTCAGGACTGACATCAAAGCTTATTCCACAGCCTCCGACTTGAACAAACGTTAGTTTCGTGGTGGTCTGGATGCGAAAGCATTGCTGAACACATAATTTCCGCGCCACGGGCAAACCCAGGCCGCATTCGTAACAACGTCGCCTACGCATTCCCAAGACAGTGCTTGCACTGAGGGACCCTTTACTTGGCCTCTCTGGAGTTGGGTTTGATTGTTGCCCACGACGTCACCGCACCCAGGCCCTGTTTTTCGCACGTCGCCGCCGTCGCCGCCGCGTGGGTCCCTCGGGCAATTTCCAAGGACCGACCACAACGCTGATTAGCTTGGTTTGGGCCCTTGCTATGTTTTCGTTCCGTTGTTCGTTGTTGTTTCGTTCCGTTGTTCGTTGTTGTTTCGAACGCCCCGCATCGTCGTTAGTTTTCGTTTGGCGCCAGCTTCGTTTAAACGCTCGT